>JAVQJD010103802.1:0-13750 GCA_036023655.1 Nannoperca australis | reverse complement strand
TGTCTTGACTCTATTTTCTATTCATTTCACAACGTATGGTGGTGAATAAG
The DNA here is from genome assembly GCA_036023655.1 of Nannoperca australis. Classification (NCBI taxonomy): domain Eukaryota; kingdom Metazoa; phylum Chordata; class Actinopteri; order Centrarchiformes; family Percichthyidae; genus Nannoperca; species Nannoperca australis. The sequence goes on along the minus strand of JAVQJD010103802.1, from coordinate 13,700 downwards.
TGTGACTTTTCATGGAAAACACAAAATTGTTTGGGTGACCCCAAACTTTTGAACGGTAGTGTAGCTGTGACCTGTGTGACTACACATCAGTCTTTTGTAAGTCATAAAGACAAAAACTTCATGGGCATCACTCTCAAGTAATCAGACTAATGTCTAATGATCTTATGAAGTAACAAGACAGACTTCCATGAAGAAAAGTTACATGTTAATATGAAGCCTAAAGAACAGCTTTCACCTGCAGTGCTTCTACTTCAAGCATAGCCTAGGGTGAGGTGGAATTACCTATGGTAAGTACATAGTTTCTTCTTTCTGCCCAGGGTAGTGGATTAGGAGACACTACAGTAAGAAATTAGATGCGTCTCAGGAGTGTCTTGTACCTGTGAGGTGGACATGCGGGAGGTGTCCTGCCGTCCTGTTAGATCTGAGGATGACACGTTGACAGGAGCGCCGCGGTGCAGTCGCATGCTGACCTTTCGTTCACGCTCCACACCAGACACTTGTCGAGGGGATGTATTTGCTGGAGATCAGAGACCAAAAACAAAGAACACCATCTGGCATTGTCTACTTTTGAAGGACTGAAATGATGATAGAATTCATGAATACTTCCCTTTTTGCATCTGATTGGGTCCCACCACTGAGATGTTTAAAAGACATCACACTTCACTGATGGTTTTGCCACACAGATGTAGTGTGAACTTACCTGTGTGTGAGGTGGGCGTTAGCGGGGTGGGCGGGGCTCCATCTTGGGTTCCTCGTGGTCGTCCTGATGCAGCAGGTATTCCTCTGGCCCCTGGATTCCGCCCGTGCCTTAGCCTGTCCTCACGGTCCCGGCGCTCTCTCTCTGCTTCCTCTGCTGCACGGTTGGCTCCCTGGGTACAACAATGACAAACAATCAAGAAAAACAGGACTGGTACCACCAGGGCAACCTGCTGGCACAGCAGGAAAAGTCTGGGTAGACCTGGGTAAGTAGGGAGTCATATTCTGGGCGACATGGAAATCTGTAATACATTTCATTGTAAATCCATCCCGTAGATATTTCAGTAAAAGCCAAAAATGTCAACCTGTTAGTGGTGCTAGAGGAAAAGTCAGGGGTTTCATCCTCTTGGGACCACGAATGTCATGTCAAATGATTAAGTCGTTTTTGAAATATTTAACTGTGGACCAAAGTAGTGGACTGACCGTCACTAGAGCATGTTGCTAGCATGGCTAACAAAACTACATGTAAGGCTGCAGTCTTAGTGGAAGTTCCTGAGCTACAATATATGTAGTCTTATTTTTATCCACAGCAGTCTGACATGACAATCACTACAATACAATGGATTTGTACATAACAGTCTCTGCTTAAAAACGGTTTCAAAGACTTTTCCACCATGTCAAAGGGTAAAACCCTGAGGAAAAACGAATGAAAGGAATACAAGAAAAATAATTTTAAATTTCAAAACATCAGTTTTACTAATCTGAAATAAAATTATTGCTGGGCGATGTGTTCTTATTGCAAATATATTTTCTTATCAGTCGATAGATCATTATCACGATAATAAATGGTTATTTCTTTCAAGTTCAAAGCCTGATTTTTGCTCTTGAGTGAAAGTGGTTTTAAACGATTCTTTATTGTCAGAACATGACAAACACTTTCCAAAGAGTGCTATATTAGCTATATTTTGCTTATTCTGCTCCATCCACAAGCCTGTTAGCCACCGTGTCTGTAAACATACCTCTATTTCTGCAACATTGATCTTCTGATATCCTGGTTTCTGATTGGCTCATTAAATCCTGCAACTTGATTGGCTCTTTTAATTATGGTGTCTGACTGGTTCTTCTTCTCCTCCTCCTGCTTGTTCAATGGCAAGTGTTAACTAGTGTTTACGGTGCATTAACAACCCCCTCTCCTGAAAAGTTATCGTTTTATTGCCCAGCCATACATAAAATACTAAAGGTATCAACAAATTCCTCCCCATGAAACACTTAAGTATTTACACCATTGCTGATGTTTCAGCCCTGAAACAGTTCAGACATCATGATTAATACTCACAAACTTGAGCATGTTCCAGTCAAAAACATAGTCATAAGAGAAGCCCTGTCTGTGGAAAAGGTTCCTGAAGAGCTGCCGTAGGTATGAGTAATCTGGCTTGTCATCGAAGCGAAGGGAGCGGCAAAAGTTCAGGTACGTTGCAAACTCGGCTGTGACAAAGAAAACATTTCTCAATTGATGGTAGTGACTGACTGTTCTTGATTAATATTGGTCAATATGGAATTATGAAATAATTTAAAAATCATTTTAAATGAAGAAAGCCTAAAATATGATGACACTCACAGGGGTATCCCTTGCAAAGCACCTCAATGGGGGTGGACATTTTCTTCTCACTGATCCGTTCATACTTCTGCCTCTTGGTGGCAGCCTTGAGGCCTTGCCAAGGCAGTGAGCCCAGATTAAAATACATGAGAACGTAGCCCAAGGACTCGAGGTCATCACGCCTCGACTGCTCTGTAGAGGGAGACAACAGACAGCGAGAAAAATGGAGAGGAGGAAGAAAGGACAAAAAAAAAATGCGACAACCTATTCAGTATAAATATCTTTTACCAATCCCCAGATGCGTGTTGATTGAGGCGTAGCGTGCAGTGCCCGTCAGGTTCTTGTTCTCGCGGTAGGGGATGTGCTGGTGTGTGCGAGCGTCACGATATTTTTTAGCCAGGCCAAAATCGATAATGTAGACCAGGTTGCCCTTTTTGCCCAGTCCCATCAGGAAGTTATCAGGCTTTACATCTCTGTGGATAAAGTTCTTGGAATGAATGTACTCAATGCGACTGATCTGTAGTGAAGAAGAACAAAATAACAGACAAGTTAGGTCACTACACCATATTAATACAAGAGCATTGACCAAGTACAGCCACCCGCTCACCTCAGTCAGACCACTCACTCAGTACACCACAGTCAAGTCACATTTTGGGGGGTTACAGTTGGATTAAGAGTTTACTGACTGAACTTGATGACCATGTTTATCAGGGCAAACCATTGGCCTATTACATTCTATTCAATACATAAGTATTCAGAGCATTAACTCAGTACTTAGATGAAGCCCTCAAGTCTTTTGGGGTATAACCCGACAAGCTTTGCGCATTTGGATTTGGGGATTTTCTGCCATTTTCTTCTGCAGAACCTCTCAAACTGTGTCAGATTAGACAGGGACTGTCAGTGGATAGCCATTTTTAGTTCTCTCCAGAGATGCTGGATTGGGTTCAAGTCCAGGCTCTGACTGGGCCATTCATGGACATTCACATAGTTGTTTAGAAGCAACTCCTGTGTCCAGACATGATGCTTACAATTGAGGCCAAACAGACCAGAGAATCTTGTCACAGTCCTAGAATCTCTTTAGGGGCTTTTTTGCAAACTCCAAGCGAATTTCCATGTCTTTCATTGAAGAGAGACTTCCATCTGGCCACACTGCCATAAAGCCCAGATTGGTGCAGCGATGGTCCATCAGGTTTCTTGGTCACCTCTGTTAACAAGGCCCTTTCGCCCCAGATTGCTCAGTTTGGCCATTTAGGAATTAAAGAGGCCACTGTGCTTTTGGAAACCTTCAGTGTAACCGTTTTGTAGTCTTCCGTAGATCTGTTCCTCGACACAATCCTTCCTCTGAGTTCTGCAGGCAATTCCTTTGACCTCATGACTTGGTTTTTGCTCCGATATGCATCGTCACCTTTGAGACCTTATATACACAGGTAAATAGTCAACTAAATTTACCACAAGTGGACTTGATCCAAAGATGATCATGAGAAATGTGAGGTGATGAAGTATGAAGTATCATAACAAAGGTCTGAATACTTATCTCAATGTGATTTTTCAGTTGGCAACAGACAACTTTTCAGCATTCACCCCCTAATGCTTCCAAGAGGCATTATTGTTGGCGCCGCTGTCACAAAGTGAAGCGGATTGCTTTCACTTTCCCTCAGAGCCTAGCTACTATCAACAACTCAGGACACCACAGATTATGGGGTTTTGAATATAGATTGATGAGGGAAAACATTTATTTACATGATTATAGCATAAGGCTGCAACATAAAATGAAGAAGGTCTGTACGTCCCAGTGACATGGCCCATATAAAAACAGAAGCCCTTTCTGCTTTCATTGTCAGCTGCTCTGGATTAGCTGTGAACGTGTGAAACAATGTGAAAGTAGGATGAGGGATGCAGTGATCAGGGGGTAAAGAGTGAGTGAGTGAGTGTGTTTGTGAAGTAAGCAGGCAGCCTCACCATCTGATCAGCAAGCAGCAGGACTGTCTTGAGGCTGAACTTGCGGGAGCAAAAGTTAAAGAGATCCTCCAGGCTTGGCCCCAGCAACTCCATCACCATCACATTGTAGTCACCTTCTGCTCCACACCATTTTATGGTTGGAATGCCCACTGCAAAAACATGGAGTAAATGGTAAGAACACAAAAATGTAGTCTAGGGAACACCTCCTGATGATGTGTTTCACTTGCTGAAGACGAAGCCCCTAAAACAAGCAAGAAGTGAAGTTAGCTTCACCTGGGAAGATACAAAGCATTTCATGATGAGTATGGGTTGTAACTTCAGCGATAGCACATTATTTGCAGTCTAAACTAATCACCATTTTCTGTCCTGCAACCTATTTAGGGTAAAAACACTGCCCTGTAAGGCTACAGTACTAACAACCAAGCCACCATCCCATTCAAATATTATGATTTGATATTATGATTTGTGATTTGTGTGTCCATTTAATTTCGCTTTAAATAAAAGGAATTATGGAGAAATAAAGATTATGGTATTGTTTGTCTGGCAACATTATGGAGAGACAGACCGTTTTTTAAAAGAGTAAGATTCTTTTGTGTAACTAGAAACAGAAGTGTTGCTCTGAAATCTCTCAAGAGGTTGAGTTGTTGCAGGAAGATGAAACAATCTTACTCTCTTGAGGGATCTTTTCCATAATGTCATCAGACACTTCAAATGGTAAGTATTCCTCTGGTAAGTATTAGTCATTTCAAACAACAAATTTTGAGCAAATGGGGCCCAGGTAAAAATTCCCTTTTAAAGGATACAGTTCCCCTTTAAGGAAAATGTAATTTCCGGTTGTGTGGATTCAGGATCAGATTAATTTTAAGGCTGTGAGTTGCCTCAATGTTGCCGTCAGTCTCTCTCTCTCAGCTTTGTCTCTCAGCTTGGTTAGTCATGTGGATCACTAGCTGCTGAAGCTATATTTGCATCACATTTAAATGGAGAAGGAAGACAGTGGTGGGTGAAAGGGAAGAAAAGAGAATCAATGAGGAAGATTACAAGAAAGCATATATGGTGGGGGAAAGACAAACATGATGAAAAGAAAAGTATATAAATGGACAGAGAGATTGGAAGTTACGAAGAGATGGAAAGTGAGCACACTAGGACTGAGATGGAGAACAAAAGTACAATGCATGTAAATTGATACATCACCCCCTCCTTGCATCATCTTGTAGATCTTGCTCTCGATGTGGAGCTGGGGGTGTTTGGTCTTCACACATTCCAACTTAATAGCAACCTCCTCGCCCACTGAAATATCTGTGCCTGGAAAAGGACAAATGTTAATACACACGGTGACTTTAAAGTATCAGTTCTCCCAAATTATCAGTTTTTGAAAGATCTACTTACCAATTGGTTCTAATGAAAAGTGTGATTATGACTTTCTGAACTGGCCAGCATTTTGTGCTGTGATGTAAGGTTTAACTTGACTACTCTGTGTTAATTCCACACTAACCCAACCCCCCCCCCCACCATTTTTCTGTGGTCAATAACATTAACATGCGTAATTGTCTTTGTTACGCAATGCGAAATAGCTAACAATCACCAAACAACAACAAAAAGGTACGTAAACTGGACTACACCATAGGGTAATACAACAGCAGCCTATTAATGGGCAGATGAAATTGTTATGCCATAACAAACACATAATGATAGCCTAAACTTGCAAACTGTTACAGTAGTTGTAAATAAGAAAGTGATCTAATCCTACATATTTTGCTTGCCGGTATAATTCACTCATCCTCCAAGGTATCCCAACTTTCAAGACAATATGCCATGCCAATCTCTATTTTACGGAGGACATTTCACCTACTAAGGGAAATGATTTAAGTTGGAACCGATGATGCAACCACTAAAGTGTTAGTAGTGCATAAACTCCGACCTATATTAGAAATTAAGTTTGAGGTTACGTTTGAAATTACGCATTGCCGGTAAAACCCCAGTGCTGGAACACGCGGTTCCTCCCCCTCTGTACAACTGAAAAACCTAGACTGTGCCCTTTAGATGTGTCTCTGGGTTGCAATGAGCATCACAAAGTCTCAAGTGCCAAAAGTTGTGAATGAATGTTAAATCAGATTCCATTGCCTGGTTACATTAGAAGTCGTTTCATGCTGTATTTTATTTAGGATGAATTTTAGTACTACTAAAAAGATATTTAGCTTTGTTGTTTAGGCACATCTTTGGTGATATAGACTGACAGTGAGCAAGAGTTTGGGGAACAAGAGGAGAGGCACCAATCTCTTCCCCACTCCAGCACCACCTATTCCTAACATAACTTTGAATGAAGCTTGCCAAACCTTTAGACATTTGCCAGATCCGAGGCATACTCTTCAGTTCACTTCCTGTACTGCAGTAGGAACATTCTGTAAACCTCTGGTAATGAAATACACCCATCAACATGAATATGTTTTTTGTCAACTTACTTCTGCTTAGTTTCAAGTAACTGTAAGAACATGTGGTATACCTGTTCTAACAACTCCTTTCAGTCCCAGGTTAGAAATTGCGTTTTTGCATTACTTCCATTTATCTGCCTCCAAGATTCTTTTTGCCTCAAATGCAGTAATGTTGCACATTTTCTTTTCTGAAGACAGTCAGGACTGTTTAAAAATAAAAGGAAATGTTTGATGTGATTAGCTGGAGTAATTATTTTTAATAGACTGTAAATGTAGAATTAACTTTCGCCTTGAGAAATGTAGTTACAAAATTCAATTCAATTTTGTTTATGTAGCGCCATATCAAAGTTATCTCAGGGCACTCTTTCGCATTGGAACAGTTTGAGAAAATACATTTACAATTTTGCAAGAGTGAAATATGAAACAAATCAGTAATGCAACTGACAACTACTAAGGGCTTCATATGATATCATATCATAAGTAGTAACTAACATGAAACAGATGTCATTTGTAAAGTGCAAAGTCAATCCATCATCAGTGTAACATCATTTTGTCAGTCGAATCATTGCCTTTTTTCTGCATGCAAAGCAAGATAACACGGTGGACTACAAACTTTTTACAAATCCAGTTTTGTCTTAAAAAGCACTGAACTACAAAACTAACTGTAATGGAAATAGAGGTGTACTGGTGAAAAAAACCCAAATATAAAAAAAGCAGAAACCACTGCAGAATAAAATACAGAAGTAAAGTGGGACTAGATAACACCTGCACTGGGCCTGTTCCTTACTGTGGTAAAAATCTATTTAAAATCATCTGTGACCATGTGCATGGATTAAATAAGAGCTGCTTTGACTATGATGTAGTTAAAGAATATGAATGGATCAACTCCTACGACTGTTTACCCTGAGCAAGCAAGTGGCCGCAAAGATTGTGGCCGGGCTAAAAAAGGAATTAACTGTGCTAAGTTTAAGAAAAGCATTGTGCAGCAACATTTATGTTGTTTTTTTAAACTTCACAAGTGGTTGTTTATGGGCAACATAACATTCCACTGAGCAACAATGGCAGACCTCTTACAGACCCCGTTTACTTTTTGTCCACACCCAAGCATGATCCCCTGTATTAGAATCAGAATCAGAACCAGATTTATTGCCAAGTAGGTTTACACTTGTAAATAAATTTGTTTTGGTGCGTGGGTGCATACAAGAGCATAGATATATACAGAAAGAATTAAATAAAACTACTAAATAGAACATTTACAATAATAATAAAAAGAGCTGTGCAAAGTGAGTGCAATGTAAAAGTAAATACAATCTGAACTGAGGATGTGCGAGGTTCAGATTGTAGCAGACATTAATATACGTTAATATAACGTGTAGTGACCATTGGGTGGGGGACCAGTGTCAGAGTCACAGGGGGGTCCCGGGCCATGTTGATGAGGCCTGTTGCAGAGGGGAAGAAACTGTTCTTATGGCGTGAGGTTTTGGTCCTGATGGACCGCAGCCTCTTGCCAGAGGAGAGAATTCCAAAGAGATCAACACGCGGAACGTTATTTGTTGTTAAATGTTTCTTCATCTCCCCATATTAGAACTAATTTCTGCATCGCTGCTGTTACAGTAACGCAATGTTAGACCTTGCTCACTGTAAAACAGAGATTACCAGTTAAACTGGGTTCATTGTATTGCATTGATCTACTTTGTTTCTTGTTACATTTGTCTGTTTTTAAGAAGCACCTCTCGGTCATCATCTAGCTTCAGAAATTAAGCAAAATTGTCTCATAAACTGAAACCAATGAACAGCAGCAGTAGGTCTAGACAACCAAGCTATTTTTCCCCCATATTTTCTTCCTGACATTGGAACCTTGTGCTCAGGTTTGTTTGTCTCAACCCAGCTGATTCACCAATAGCTGATGTGTTGCACCATTTTTAACATTGACTTAAAATTCCTTTGATTGTGGTCAGCTCAAATAATCTTGATCATGTAACAATTGTGATCTACTAACCATCGGGTAAAGCATGACAAGATTAAACTGACTCCTGTAAAGAACTATCAACAGCTATTTTGCTTGAGAGCCAATTGATTCCTTCATGGATAAACCAGTGCTTCGTCCAGTGCTTATGTGATCAAACATTTTCACATGGCTACTTCGCAGTCATCAAATGGATGATAGAAATTTTAAAAAGCAACCTTTGAAAAGAGACAGGGCAGAATTGCCATGCCATTCCGAAACTGGAATAAGCCAAGACAGAGCAGGGATCAGGCTGGTTTAGGCTACTCGTTCAATGACCTGGCTACCTAAAAGGACAACCATCACATTTTATCCACTCTGGGAGCAGCAAAATAAAACTCTTTGCTCTTGCCTGACAAATATAAATGGAGGAGGGGTTGTATTATTATGTCCGTGTTTAGTGTCTCAATACACACTGTAATCTAAGCGCTGTATAAAATTGTTTTCACTGGTTTATGAAACACAATATGAGTTCAACAAGCTAGCTGTCTACATTTTCTAGATTGCCTGCACTGCCATATCTTGGTCAAGGTATTTCGACTCCCATCGCTTTGTTTTGTCATTAGTTAACTTAGCAAGAAGGGGGTAATGAAAAGCAACTACTGGGGCTAACACGAACATGACAAATATAATTTGGACTAATGACAGGCACGGAACAATGGAAAAACATTTGGTTAGTCAAGACTCACCTAAATAGATGTCTCCGAAAGATCCACTTCCGATCTTTCTGCCCAGTCTGTATCGATTTCCCACTCTCAGCTCCATTTCGGTAGTAGCTAGCGTTAACGTTACGCTGTTGCTTTGGTACCTTGCTAATTAACGTTGCTTCTCCCAAATGTTCACCTATTGTTTACGTTACCTCGGCAATTATTGCACCTTCCTTGACTGCTTTACAAGCCCCTTAATTCACACTCCCCCGCCCCCCACAATCCTAGCTCCCTCTGTAACAATACAAATGTCACCATCCCTTTTTCATTTTTCTGAGGAACGAAGGCGAATAATACCGATTTGGTCCGATAGTCTGAATCGCGTAGTTTATGTTCTCCGTGTTTTGGGGGTCATTATGGCCCAAAAACGTAAGGATGGAGACGGATTTCGGTGACAAACTTATCCCCTAGTCGTACATAGCTTCTCTCCGCTGTCGGATTTTCGTCCACCGTGAAAACTGTCATTCGCTGCTGACGTCACTTCCCCTAGCAACTGCAGGTAAATCTGGATTAAACTGCGAGAAGATATAACCAAAAATTGGTCATTTGAAAATCTGTGTGTTATTTTCATCCATTTGCATCATACTTATTAATACACCATACTCAATAATCCAGTAAGCACAGTTTAACCCTTTCCCCACATGATTATGTATATGTGTGAATAAGTATTATGTAACCATTTCGTTAATTGTAAATTGATGTAGTTTATTCAGCAGATTTGGACTTGTACATAACTCTGTGGCTGATATAGCCTAACACACTACATCAGAATTCTACAGCTTGGTGACTTTTATGTTGTGTTTTACACAATAATATTGATATATTGTCCATTGTAAAGAATACAACAAGAAGACACTTAACACAAACTGTAAGGCTTTTCAGAGCTACACTGTTGACCATGATGTTAAATCCAGTTTATATATTAATAAATCTATTGTTTATTTATTATAAGTAGTAATTAATAGGTATACGACAAGATTCACAATATGACAACACACACACATATTAACAGCACCAGACTTACAATTCAGACCTGTTTACCATTGTGTTATGCATGGCTGATTCAACCAATCAAAAATGAATCCTGTCCAGGCCCGCAGCATGCATGTGTATGTTTGAACTATGGCTTGTTCTCAGATTAACATAGCAACACGTGTATGGGGTTTTGTCATATTGTAAATTAAAAAAATGACAGACGTGTGGACAAACTGTTCTCTGCTTTGCGTTTGACATTGTGGTTGCCAAAAACATCTGACCCCCATTCATAGAAATGTATTCTGATCTGCTTTTGGCCAGACCAGTTTCAACTGTCAGACAAGTTTTCATTGAGATGAGACACATCAATTTTGTGTGTTGTTACAGCATTCATAATCCACAGCAGTCAGACACTGTCCAATGTCCCTAATAAAACATATACTGTATTAAACAATGTGAAAAGTTTTGGTACAATTCAGTGTTGGCTGTTGGGTTTATTACACAACTCCAGCATGGAAAAACAGAGAACAATGATCCATTTAGGGAAGTAGGCCATCCTCCACTGTAACTTTCCCCTTTGCATCTGAGGTGGACAAATGATATGAAAATACATGTCTCTGTTATAGATAAGTACATGGACAGTCTGAGCCATGCCCTTGTTGTCAGAAAGTCAGATCTAATTAGATAGGAGAATATGGTATACAGTAGCTGTGAATTTTTTTCTCTAAAAATACACATTTTAATAAGTGGCAAATGACTGAGGATAAACTTGATATTATTTATTCAGTGTGATAAATGATTAGGTAGGACTTATTCGGCAGCTGTATAAGTCTATAAGTCAGTGCTCCTTGCATTTACATCCATATGGCCCCTTGTTATTTCCTTTTTAAATGCTTGAATTCTGTTTAGATAAGCATATAAAGCCAGAGAGGAAGAGATGGATAGATAGACAGACAGGGGAGGTTCTACTTGTATCCAAGTTAGATCAGCTCTAGCTTCATAGCCACACCCACTGATGTGAGTTGAGAGTTTTCTGATTGGCTGCATATGGACCGGCCAAGCAGATCTTTTCTCATTGGTCGCCTGTGGGCCAGTCAACTTATCTCTTAGGCAGCTCACATGGCATACCTGTTGTTCCACAGATTATGAAACTGGCAGGCACGTGTAGACCAATGCTCTGCATCAAGTCTGCACACTGCATTCATGTGTTGGAGAAATAATGACTTCACGTGTGCCGAAGACAGCTGACTTGACCGTATTGTCCCATTACCGGTTGCTGGTGCTATTGGTAGCAAACTATGCTGCCTTAGCTAAACCCAGTTAATTCTGATATTTTCTTCGCTACATCGGCTTATTACTGCATTTGAGCATACTCTTGTGGAAAGTCGCTAACAAGAGAGACCCAAGAGTGCTTAAACAGAACTAATCACACAGTTGTTTACAGAGTTGTTTATACTGATTCTTTTTACTTATAAAACCATGATTTATGAGGTGAATGAATCGTCAGTATTCTAAATCTGGAAACATTTTTATGACCACTAAATGATTTTTGTGATTTCCACTGTTAACTAGTTAATCATGTGCATCTTAAAACCCAGGAGAGATTTTAAGCCAAGATTTTAGACAAAAAATCTTTTGTACAGTTCACAGTTATGAACTGTAACTGAACATTGCATTGAACATCATGAACATATGTTTTAAATAAACAAAAAAGTGCACAAAATTATTAAAGAAGAAAAAATGTTTTAAAACTTAAATTATTTTAGAAAACTATTCTGTGACAGAATGCAGTCCACCAGCTTATATGTGTGTTCTTGGCACCGCTGAGTCACATGACGGCATGACAACAAAACACAACAGAGTAGAGAGGAGGAGGAGGAGCAAAGCCCGCATGAACAATGTCAAAAGAGCAACATTTGCACTCAGACATGCCTTGATGAAACGGTAACAGCTGAAAAGCCAGCGAGGCTGGGTAACTGTCTGAAAGAACCATAGCCCTAAACCAAAGCCCACGGTTCACCAGCGACCCCTTCACGTTTCTAACAGGTTCTCTCCACTCAGAGACACACCCGCTGACAAACCAGCTCTGATTATTGGCAGCTCCATTTTGAGTAAGAAGAAGAAGAAGAACCCACTTTATTACAGCCATGCACAACACACACATGCAGATCACACGCTGAATTTGTCCTCTGCATTTATCCCATCCATGCTGTCCATCCTCCTGAGGACAGCCTGGAGCAGTGGTCGTCCTTTTTTTTTTTTGGCGCCCGGGGACCAAGTCCAAGTGCTCATACCCTGTCTTGGTCAAGGACAGGGCACTCAAGAGCAATCTTCTGCATGTTTTTTGTATGGGGGTTATATGTATCGTATGGAGGACCCCCTAGTGAGCATGGGGAGAACATGAAAACTCCACACAGAAAGGCCTGGTCCCCCAGGGGAATCGAACCCACGACCTTCTTGCTGTGAGGCAAGTGCACAACGCACAATGCACTGACCCACCATCTAAAAGCCTTGGTGTTCTGAGTGTCGTGGTCATTTGTGTTTTATTGTTTTGTTTAATGTTTACACGTGTTTTTGTACAACTGATGGAGATACACTGAAGTGTCGTTGTAAATTTACAATGACAATAAAGATATTCATTTTATTAAATACATATTCCAGGCAGGTGGTTCACCAGGCCTATGGCATTCTGGCCAGGCACATTAGAAATCCTCGTGTTGTGCCCGCCATCAGAAGTTTCCAGTGACTATCCATAAAATGAATCACAACCACAAGGTGTCTTTAGGGTGGCCGACAAGGGCAAATGTGTCATGGACCAAAATATTTCCATTAGGAGAAACGTGCTGCAGCTTCCGAAACAATGCAAAGTCAAAAACACATACGAAAAGCCAAAACAAATTAAACTATGGAAACGTGCTTCAAATTAAAAAAATGTATAATCTGTATTAAGAAAGCTTGGTCAGTAACTCAAGGATACCTGGAATATAAGAACCTCCAACAGAGCTCCTCTATCAGTCCACACTTGCCCTTCAGTCAGTGTTTGGGCTGCTGTTTGTTGGCCAGCAGATTGCTGATCTAAATGAGACAGAGCAAAAAGTGGCCTGGGAGCTTTTAGTGGGCCTGGCAGAGCGAGCGTCTGTGTCTCTGTGTGTCTCTCTCTCTCTCTCTCTCTGCCAGTTATCCCTCGCTGCTCGAGAAAAACGGCCTCTAAATTTAGCATCAGATTTATCATGCAGCAGGAAAAGCTGCAGCAAGCTAGACAGCGAGGAAGTGAGTCTGCATGAAACAGAGACATAGAGACAGACTGGGAGAGAGAGAGAGAGAGAGAGAGA
>JAVQJD010103799.1:0-31188 GCA_036023655.1 Nannoperca australis | reverse complement strand
ACACACACACACACACACACACACACACACACACACACACTAAAGTCTGCTGAAAATGATCTTGTTTAGTGAGATCAAGACAAACACTCAATGCCAATAAGACTTTAGCTCTAGGGCTGAAAAAAGACACAGATGCTATTAAAGTGAAAGGTGATGGTTTCACAACATCAATCGCTTCAAAAAAATACACATGGCAAAAAAAAGCGAAAGTGATGCTTTACTGAATACAAGCTGAAGAAATTCAGTTCAATAAACAGAGCTAATTTGCTTATTTAAGCAGCACTTTAACACCAAAGTGTCATTTCACGTCCAAGGTACGGAGCTAAAACATCACGCCAAACTGTGAGCTGTGAAAGCGCTCACATAGCTGAGTATCAGGACGCATATTGTGCAAATAATTTGACTTACAGGGCAAACGAGGAAGGTTAGGCAATATCACGCAAGGCTGACTTCAATCAGCCAGGCTTGGCGTGGACACACAGGCTGATCCAGGAATGTGCCATTGTGTTTTCTCTGCCTCAGTGTGTTACAGTCCACCACCTGGGGACTGGCACAGCAGAGTAGAGTTACAGTGACACCTTATCAGCCCAGCTTCGTCTGCTGTTTTTAGTAGAATAGCTTAGGATCTTTTTCACTGACAGGTGTGTGTGAATGACACACCAGCGAGCTGTAGGATGCCATATGGAGCAAGGCAACAGATTGGGCATAGCAGGTATTACAAGCAGCCCCTTAGCCAGGTGTGATCCTCCCAGGAAACCCAGACATATGGTCATCACAGCACAGGTTTTACAATATAATCATTCGGGCGAACATTGGGATTCTTTAAATATAGAAATACTGAATCTTTGAAAAAGCACCAAGAAGAGATGGGGTGGACCCATCTAGCCATCCTAAATATTAAGGTGGAGCACCCCCAGACCACACAGGGGATTGTGCAACACCTGTAAGCCACGTTGCTGCCTGAGGGGGGGGATGACCATAATGTTGGCTGGTTTAGCTACCTTTTTAGCAGTAGAATTTAAGCCCACCGCTTGCAGGCTGAGCAGAGAAATAAGGATAAATAAACCCATGTCACATTTGGCTTTTAACCGGGGCTAGTTCAGGCAAAGACAAAGGGTTTGTTGAATTGTTCACAAGTCTTTTGTTCAGTGAAAGTGTAACCCACCTCGGGTAACCCCCAGCTCGCCGAAGTTGCACCTACCTCTAACCTAACATACAAACTAGCCAGATAAAAACGAAAGCCTCGCGCTATTCCCTAGATAGAAAACACTGCATAAAGCCAAAGTGCTTTCTATGGTTATCGTCAAATAAAATTGAAAATGTTCAACTGTCCCTTTGTCACTCCTGTAGAGGAAAAACACGTAAATGAACGACTTTACTTCAGAATAACTCCAGTCAAGCTTCATAAACATAAAGTATTCTTTACACCAGCAGCTAGCGCTAAGCTAAGCTAGCTAGCGACAGCCTCATCCGTTGACGCTGATAGCTACACACACACACACACACAGAATAGATGACTGCCAAAACGCTGCGGTACCTTTTAAAATCTCTCATAAGCCGTCTCCTTGCCGGGGTCGACATTATTCAGAATGTATTTTTTTTAAACTACACCGGGACCATATACCGAATACTATTCGAAACCAAATCCGGTGTTTCTTCCGCTGTAGCCCTTTTCTTCTTCTCCCAAAACAACTGGCTAGCTAGCTATTTGCGGTGACGTCGGTGGCTCACAGCGCTGGCCAGCAGAGGCACAGCCCCTTTTATGTCAGCAACGATGTCGATGTCGAGAGATGTCAATAGCGACGCTTCCCAGACGAAATCCAACTATTTTTCTGCCGGTGTGAGGTATAAGATGCGCCTAACTTTGTATTCTTGTCGGACGATACATGAAAGAAATACTGTATTCATATGCTGCAAGCCAAAGTAGCCTAACCAGCAGTCTGTCATCATCCCAGGGAGGCATTTAAAACACATTTAGGCCTTAAATTTGTGTGACACATTGTCATTATCTGAAAATATTTTTGACCTCTTAATACCCACTGTGGAACGTCCTAACATAAATACACTATATTGTGGCAATGTCCCTATAGGACTTAAGTATTTCTATGATGCTTGTATCAATGCATCTTTTAATGGCATGCACCAATATCATTGTAACATCCATGTATAATATAAGTCCCTACATGTGAGTCTAAAGTGATCTCATGAAGCTAAACGGTAGGCATCTCCAATGGTTTATGGACAGATTTAGACTCAAACGTGTCCCTGGCCTATGTTGGTTGAAAACTACACGTAAACTTTAGTTTTTTATTGTGCTGGAGAAGAAGAGATAGATAGATAGATACTTTATTAATCTCCAAGAGAAATTCACAGTTCCAGCAGCTGGAAAGGAGGAAACAAAGGGGCATGCAAGTTACATTAAAGTGCGAAAAGAAACTAACTAAAAGCCAGAGGGTAGAGGCTGAATACTTGCTATCAAATGACAGGACATCCTTACTTTTGCCTGAGTTCATTCTCTTTTTAAAGAAACTTATTAATAACAGTCATTTCAAACAGAGGCCATTTGGGCCCCTGCCCGGTTGGCCCTTCACACTTGTGGTATGACCAATATTACTATTTTTTATAGTGACATATAGAGTGTCTGTGATACTCAATATTGATTTTATAGGGGCCTTTGTATTTTTCATCTCTAATGTTACACTAGTCCGTGATAGTCCCGTAACATTGTCATAGGTAATTACAGTGTGACTGTGGATCTCAGTCACTCACTGTACTTGATGTGTGCAGAGAAAAGTCTGTTGCAGCCTGTCATGCACCTAACACTATCACTCCACCTTGACTTTTGGACTGATGACAGGTGAAAATAAAAATGCATGAGCACCAGTCTAATAATCTACTCAGCAGTAAGTGGCTTACCTTAAATCTACATAATCCATCTGTAGCTAATGCACTCTGCCTGCATGGTCCTGCCTGTAAAGTGATTAGTCAGCAAAAATATGGACTGACTTTTAAATCCAGTACGGTGACTTTACTTGTTCATGTTACGCTGTAACTGCTGCAAAATGTGATTAGACTTTAGTAAAGACAAATACAACTGCACAGTGAGAGCCAAATCAAGCTTGAGCCACTAAAAGACAAAAATATTAAAGCAAGATCATAGAGAATAAAAATGGTCTGAACCTGTTGTCAGCCCAGTTAATGTGATATCAGGAAACGTGTTCCAAAGTTTAGGGAACACAAATCAGAGCTGAAAATGAAAATGCACCAGATTTCAATGTAGCTATAAGACATGCTGCCTTTAAGAAGGCGATCTACAGTTAAATGCAACAGACTCTCAGGAGGGTTATTAAAGGCATTGATGGTACTTTTTGAGAGCTCTGGACATCACCATTGGTAGTAATCAAATTATAATATGCATTCAAGTATTGTTAAAAATATATATAAGTAAAGTATGTTTAAATGGCAGAAATTGTTGCATAATTTGACCAAGACACAGCTCAATACTGTGACTCACACACTGAGAGAGTTAGAGCACCAGTCCCACTGCAGGGCTTCAGTGAAATCCCACTCAAAGCTCCAGCAAATATAACTGTCTGTTTAATCTAGTTTAATCATTCTCTTGGCCAATTCTCTGAGGGACTCCAGATTGCAGCTATCAATAGACCCGCCACCCTGTTAGCATTTCACTATTGTGAGAATGTAGGTCACACAGAGACTGAAAGGCCTGGCCATGGCGAAACTCTTTTCTGGCTCCCCCAAGAGCCAGGAATGAAAAGCATGATCTTTATGTAATGCAAAACACATTTACATCATGCGTTGCTATCTAGGCTCTTGGGAGGAGGAAAGGGGTTTATTTATGGGATTGCATCACCAGTAGAAAACTTGATTTTGTCTGCTGTGAAATAGAGAAATAGTGTGTATTCATGGAGGTCGATGAGGACTAAGAAATTAATTGTAATGGATCAAGTTTTTAATCAACTATGAAACATGTTTAAAGCAGACTCTTCTTATAAGTGGTAATAGTTTGCTGTCCAATTCTCTGTCTGGCTGCTGCGGGGAGAAAAAGGTGACCCTGTTTCTGTTTGTCTGTCAGAGGCTGGACAAAGGCCTGGATCCAGCCAAAATAGGCATGAAGAGAGTATCACTGCTGAGCTCAGGTGCTTTTAATAGAAAGGGCAGAGAAATGGTGCATTGCTTTCTCTCACTATGAGATACTGAGAGAGACAGTAATGTTTCTCTTTATCTCTCCCTCTCATAATATATATGAAACAATCTGTGTATCATCACAGCTGAGGGAGTTGTATTTTAAGGATGGTAACAACAGCGCATGAACTGTAAAATGCTTTTGCAACAGGGTTATGAAACATTTTCCCTCTTTATTCTGTTAACCAATTTAAACATTCCCGTAATACTGCAAACATGTGTTTCCAGTTTAAGCCAAAAAACTGCTGTAGAGAGAAAACATATGAATATACTGTATAATAGTGGGAAACCTAATACTAAATAAAAATAAGCTAGACAGATACTTTCTGCATAATTCTGCAGAGTAATTTGATTATATAAATATAAAATCTATAAATGTAATCATTTTAAACTCTCCCTGAGTCTTGTGGGTCCTAAATGAGACAGAAAATGTGTCAACCACATGGAAGTTATTACAGATTTAAAGCAAAATGCATGAAGATCACAGATCTATACAGACATACAAAGCTCACCTGTTATAGCATGTATGTTTGTGCATTAACTTGTGCGTAGTTGAATGTGAACTATGTTAGTTAAATGTCAACTATTTGTGTCTATTTATATGTGACAATGGAAACTATTTCACATGATCCATGGATTAGAAATGAATGTAATTTTCATTTACATTTTATCAATGCAGTTAATTGTTTCATTATGTCATCCCTGCAACTGAACAGGTGCAGTCTTCAATTTAAAAATATCAGTATTTCTTTGAGTAGTCGTGAAAGTATGTTGGCTGAACCTTATTGTGCCTTAATGTATGTTTCAGAGGTCGCTCAGGCCTTTTTACCTCACTCATCAGAAACCTGCTGGCGGCGACTCCCGTCTGAGTGTTAGGGCGGGGGCCATGATGGAGCCATTAACGTGTACTACGGCCATCAGTGCAAATGAGGAGTGAAGCTCTAAGATGGTAAGCTAATTGTCTCATTAGAGCTGCAGTGTCTCGTTACATCTGCAAGGGGCGATGGTGGTAATTAAATTACACGACTGACTGGGTTAGTGTTTGGGCAGTTGGTCAAGCCAGTCCGAGTCAGTCAGAGTGTCTTGGTTAAATTTTAGGATCTGTGAAGGGCAATGGTGCTTTCAGTGGCCGTGATGACGTTTAAATTGATTAAAATGACGCCTTCATTGGATCTGGACAAAATGTGATTCTTCATAAGGTGGTGTGAGAGACAAAATGTGCACAATAGAGGGGTGTTGAGGTCTGCACGGGCTGCAGTTTTGTCAGATGCTTGAAGCTTGAAGCTGCACAAAACCAAATGCAAATCTATCACGGTCAGTTATTCCTGATGCAACAGCAGGGATTTTGTAGCAATACATTTATATAGTATACATCAGTGAGGCATGAAAAATGGAGTTGTACCCATCTGTTGGTGGTGAGTATCAGAGGCAGAGAGTAATGTTAAATGTTAATACACAAACAAGTACAATCTTCTTTCGTTTTAAATCGAGTCTCAATCAAGACTTTCTCCACATCTCCTCCTCCACCAAGGCTTGGATCTTTGTTTTCATCATGAAAAAGGGGAGTGTTTGTTTGTCTGACTCACCACAAAGTTATGTGGGATTTTCATTTTCTTTTCAAACAGCACATATTGTTCTTCCTTTCCGCCATCAGTACTGAATTTGGGCTTTCTGAGATGTAACTCTAAGACCATGTGCTTGGCTCTGATGACCCCAGTAATTTACCCCAAAGCAGCCAGTTTCTGAGCAAGAAAGTTCATTCTTGACCTTATAAGGAATAGGGGAAATTCGAGTCAAGTTCTACTTACTGGATTTTTCCAGAAAGTTTTTGACAGCATCTCATGGTCTTTGTCCTCTTTTTGAACAGAGACAGGGTTAAAAATCTTGCCCTCATATATGACGACCTCTTATCACTTCATTCACTGACAAAGACTGTGAAATGCAGTAGAAAGATCCAGAAAAGGCAAGTAAGTGGACCTTGAAATATGATAATTTTGTCAAGCTAGCCAGTTTCTGACTGAAATATTTATGGGGAAGGTAGACTTTGTCATCTGTAATGTATGTGTGATTTAAAAAGCAGAATTTATAGAAAATATAAATAGTGCAAAGTGCAACAAGTACACAAAAAATAAAACAACGTGTTTATGTGGTTGAGCTTTCATTTAACAAAAACAATCAAACTCCATGTTTTTGGACTATTATGGAGTAAAACTGTCTATGCATATGTAAATAAAAGTGATTTTTCCTTTCTAACAACTTTGCCTTTAAAGTGACTGAAGATGAGCAGCCTGGACTTTGTCTTTGTCAACACTAGATGGAGCTCAAGATATCAGATGGGAACAGCAACCTGCTGTTGTCATGGTTTTAGGTATTCTGGAGACACAATACTGGATGCTAATTGGTGGAAAGAGAAAGAGAGCGAGAGGTAGAGGTTGTTTCTGCTTCTCCTTCCTTTTGTTTTATATCTGTATCCATGTAAAAACATCACTAACATATACTCCAAAGGACAAATGAGATGAGATAAGGAATAAGGTGGGTTATAACAATGAAATTTAAAGGAATGAAGATAAGATTTTACGGTAATGGAAATATAGTGCAATACGTACTCTACAATGCAGTAATATGTATATATTTATGTGCCACATTGTTCTTTTTCTGTCTTTTACTGGATTGACTTTTGTTAACAACACATTTTCCTGAAGGTAATCATGAGTGTCAACTTGTCTTATCTGTAGTAAATGTATTCATTCCCAATTAAAATCTACTATGTTCATTTTTGTCTGAGTTTCTCAAGGTTATGCAGAGGGTAGTCGTCACATGACTTCATAATGCACCGCTGATGATGTAATGTCTGATAAGCTATTGCTATACAACCAGTGGTCGATTTATTTATTTATCTTTTGGGGTGGGTGGGTCCTCTCCGTCCCACCCCTTCCAGGCTTTTGACTGGTTCTGTTCTCCTCCTCCTCTCCTCTCATATCACAAACTGTATCATCCAACTCTCCAGACCACCCCATCATGATCTTTTCCTTTTCCTCTACCACATCACAGACAAGCGCACACCTCCGACAGTGTTGTTTACAAGAGGGTTCAGTCATTTTATCCTGGTAGCTTGGCATGAGCATCAAACAGGCGGTCTGCATCTGCTCGCCTGGAATTAAAATGGCTGCTATCCAAACCTGCTTGGCACACACGGAGAATATAAATTTAGACGTTGAACAGCAGCAGCAGCAGCAGCAGCAGGTACCCAAATAGCGGGCACAACAACAAAGACTAAAGCCCAGTGATAAATTGCGACCACTTCATTGGTGGCGATGACAGAATCATGTATCCTAGTACCCCCTTAAAGGCATGTTGGAGCTCACTGCGGCTCCGTCCCGTCCACAGTGCAGCCGAGAGCTGAGTTACTTTGGATTAAGCTTCTGTATTGTGTTGCCTCCCTCTTTATCCAATGATGGTCAACATGTCATCACTGCCGTACATCTAGAAACAAGCCATTGGGACACTCTGTCATCACTGGAGACGTGCATGGGGTTGGGTAAAGCTTAACGATGAAAGACACCCAACTGTTTAACGCGCCTGTTAAAAATATATTTTCCTATCATTAAGGTTTGTTTACATGTGGCTAAGAACTGCACAAAGAGATAAACTCAAAAAAGGCAGTTCCGGTCACATGAGTAGGGTGAATGAGCAGCTGGGGTGTGCCAGGTTGGATGCCTGCCCGGTCAGCTGGCCGGGGAAACCAGGGCCACAATAATCAAACAGACCGGGTGAGCCGTCGCTTCCAAAGTGATCGATGAAACGTTAATGTGGAAAACAACAATCCAGACATTGCGTATGATGATCTAAAATGGGCTACAGGGTCACTGTTTAAAAGAGACTTGATGGGGTGGACGGTTGTCAGGAGTCAGAGGGAGGTAAAATGTAATGTGGAAAACTGTATCATGATCCAGATTTTTTTTAAACAATGAACACAAACACGATTGAGAGAATGGAGATAAATAAAAGAATGATCTTCAAGTCTGAAAGTGATTATCGTGGTCCAGGGGGAGATAATGGTTAGAGTTGTTGCTTCTAGTCTGTGCAAAACAGAAAATGTGTCGCCTGTTTAAACTGCGAACCTGCAAACAGAGATGTTCAGTTGTGAGGAGAGCGCTCTCGAAAATGTGGATGATTACATGGTTTGTTGTTGCAGAAGAGGCTCAATCAGGAAAACAGGAAAACCCCAGTGCAGCAGCGCCTGGTTCTGCCTGGCACATTTTAATCTGTTTTTTAATAAAGAACTTATTGAGAGATGCGTCATTACAGCAAACACAAATCCTACTGTGTGATTGCTGCAGGAAGAAAATAGATTTGATTTCCACAAACTGCTCTGCAGTGTGCCTGCAAATGATGATAAGAGCACTTTTCTGCAAGTAATCAATATTCTGCACACTTCAAAAAAGTTACCAGCCTATCTTAGGTTGTGTGGCAGCAGTGGAGCAGTAAATGAAAACGACCTTCCCCTCTGTTTAATTTGAGGATATTGCCCACCACCTCGGCAACATGTCACCCTCTGTCATCTTGCCTGGTGTATCATCCTGTTGACAAAAGAACCTAACAGGTTTAATTTAAGATTCGATGATTATTAATTGAGGTGATGCTTGTGAATGTCTCCGTGCGTCAGCGAGTGGCCCTGAAAGGAAGAGCCGATTCAGTGTTTGATCGCTGCTTTTGTTTGATGTGCGGCGTCTTTCTGTGGTAGAGACTGAGGTTTGCATTTTTAATGTTGGGCCAAATGGACCAGGAAATGTGTTGTAGCTGAGTTTGTGTCAAGCTCTATCTTCTCTCTCTCACACACACACACACACACACACACACACACACTTACATACAGTCACACATACAGTAGAGAAACTAGAGACTGTGAAATAAAAACGTGTTCGCACTATTGCAAGTGCTGATGAATTTTTTGGAAATGAACTTGAAGGAGATTGTTTGACATTTTGGAAACAATGCCTAGTCTCTAACACTTTGAGTTATATGAGATTGCTAGCACTCCACGGTTAGCTTAGCATAAAGACTGAAAACAGCAGCTAGCTAACTCTCCGAAGGTAACAAAATCTGCATAACAGATTCATTTGTTAAGTCAGTACACAAAACGAAGTGTATAAGTAACACATTGGGGTTTTTACGACGCGTTACATGCGGAAGTCACTCCGCTCGGCCAAGCCAATTGGTTGTCTTTGCACTTAGCTAAGATAAGCTAAGTGGCTGCTGGCTCCATCTACATATTTACGGTACTTATGTGAGCAAATGAGGAAAAAGTCCTTTAAAAGGGGAACATGCCACATCTCATTTATGTTTAGAAAGTCTTGTTTTGAGCAGCAAACTTAGCAAATTACAATTATTTGAGTCTAAAAGTTGAAATGAACCTTTTACAAATAGTCCCTAATGTACTTATGTGATCATTCAGCTATATAGTTTGTAGATTGTGATATACATTTTGTAGCCTCAGACTTGTGTACATCCTGTTCGCATTATGGTGTCGAAACAACAGGAAATAGTTGTGTCAGTATGTTTAGTGACACGGCTTGACAAGGCTTTGGATAAACAGACAATATTAGTAGGATCAATTGCTGGTTTTGGGTTTTTATAAAACCCATTTATAATCATGACTTTTACTGATTTGATTTGAGGCTGAGGAATAAATACCACCAGGCTTTGATTATACACACTGTAAACATCAAAAATATAAAACTGAATAACTTACATTCATAACTCAATAAAACTAAACTACTAGACCACTAGTAGTTGTCTTTTATTTTGTTTACCTAATGTAGGCAACACGTGAAACACTGACGTCATGGCCACACCAAAAACATTCACAGCATGTTTCCAGTGAGCGATGAAGTATCAACTGTGTTGAGTGTTGGTAACTTCTCTATCAAACGGTGAGCCAATGAAACTGCAGAGGAAGCAGCGCTCCCTGCTTCGAACCAATGGCAGAGTTGCCGTCATCGGTCTCCGGTGGCTATTTGTGTCGGGCGGCGCTCTGCTGAGTCAAACTAAACACAATCAACCGGAAGTTGGGTTGGGTTTTTGTACAAAATAAATAACATCCTGCTCTAGTTTGGCTGCTTTAAAAGTCAACTTAAGGAAAGATATATTGGTTTTATTAAATGTTCTATTCTATGATTATACTGACACCACAAATAGGCAACGAAGGCTGCTATGCAACCAATTTAATGCACCAACATTCAACGTTGAGACTTTTAAAAATTAAATCATTTTGTCTGTGTATGTGTGTGTGTGTGTGTGTGTGTGTGTGTGTGTGTGGTTAGGAGAAGATTTTTTACATATGCCATAAAGAAAAAGGGAAAAGCAAACAAAGCCGTGCTTTTATGTAGAAGGTCACAACCGGAAGTGCGGTGTTTTATTGCGGACAGCTCCACGCGAACACATTTCCAGGGTGGATCGCCAACTGACGTCGCTCCTTCCCTCCCTCCCTCCCTCCCTCCGGCTAGAGTCAAATCATAACGACCTGGCATCCAGATGCAGTTACATGCGTCTTCTAACGAGAGAGCACCTTTTGTGGCCGTTTGGTAAACCTCTGGGAAAGAGAAGAGCACCTGGGGGAGTCGTCTTCTAACCGAAGTCAGCTAACGCGTCGGCGGACGAAGTGCAGCGACACCCCCCCGAAAAACACACAGAAATGGACGAAAATGCGTTTACGAAGGAACTTGATCAGTGGATCGAGCAGCTCAACGAGTGCAAACAGTTGTCAGAGGGACAAGTTAAATCACTATGTGAAAAGGTGAGATATTTAAAAAAATCCCCCCCTTTAAGCCAAACTTACTGACAACGTCTCACGTCTCCCCTCTCCTTACCGCCGCCTTCCAGACATTCTTAAAATGGCGTCTACAGTGTACATTTCACTTCTCTGCGTATATTTGGCAGTCATTCACGAGTGGTTAATCGGTTTTTTTTTGTTTGCTGTTGGAACATTCAAATCGTTGTCTGTTAAAAATGTCTGGAAATCATGAAATGCAAGCACGTGTTGTGTGGGTTTAGCAGCCATACTGTGATTTCAAGTCACATTTACAGTCCCCCTCATTCAACTGACCCATATCGTCTCTTTTAGCTAGCTAGCTAGCTAGCTGTGGCAGTAAAAGTCCACTAAAGTTTTAAATGCAGTGTGACTGACCGCTCAATTACTGCACATTATGTCTCATGTTGTCTTGTATGTAAGCTGGTACGTGGTAGAAAAGGAAAAGGTAGGCAAATGCTGGTGTCAAACAATCATTTGTATGAAAAGAAAAATGTTTTGGGCCTTTCTGTGCCTGAAAGATTTTGTTCTAATGTGATGTTGAAGGTTGGTCAACGCTTAATGTGCAGTTCAAAAAGTGCATGAACTGGGATAATGTCTGTTCGTCTGCATTTCCCACAGGTAGTCCAGAAAGGTGCAATGAATCTCTGACCCCTGTCCTTCGTGTAGCTTCCTTTTTGCTTCTTTAGTCATTAAGTAGTGAAGCTGAGTTGTTACAAGGCAATAAAGTAGTCAATATTCAAACTTCAAACATGACACTACCAGATGTAATTGGTCAACACACTGTTCAATCTAACTTTTGAACCTTATTAACCCTCTGCTCTTGTTTCTGGTTTACGTATCCATTTTTTTACGTATCCGAACCACAGTAGGTTTCGCACGTCATTTGTACAAGTAAACAGTGAAGTTAATCCAAGCATAAGTCATAATGCTACTCATTTGATGGCTAGACACTGACACTGTCATCTTTGTGTGGTTTTGGCATTTTTAAATTTATTTATTATTTTTTAGCTTTAGGTGGTTACTTGTTGCTGGATTAATGTAACTGTTCCACTGAATACATTACATGCTGTTCATGTTACCAGTGACCGTACACGTTCTTGCTCTGCTCCTACTTTGGCTGATAACCGGCCAGATGTTTCTGCAGACTCCTCGGGTCTGAGCCGTTGCTTAACCCTTGCTTAACCCTCCTCTTAAGACCCTTAATCTCTTTAACACCGTTTTGTGTCATCAAAACGTGGTGTTTATTGGTTCTTAATTTGTTTTTGCAATCATTTAATAAAACTTAACTGTTGTTGCTTTGCTCCACATATTTCTGCCTTATGTAATGGTCTATTTAGGCTCTCATTGCTGGAGAAATTGACACCTCTGTTTCTGATTTTTGGATGTCAGTGATGGAAATTCTGACTGACGGCAAAACCTGACCTCAGTTTAGTTTTTCTGGTATCCCATTTCTATTTTGAATTTAAAATTTGCTGTTAAACCAATGCAAAATGTTCATGGATGATTTCACTTTTTATTTTTTATTTTTTATGATTGCCATTTGCCAAATCAGTTTTTATTTTTAGTGCAGCTCTGTCCCTCTCTGCTCATAAAAGCACCGAAAAACTAAGCCCACTACCATGTTGGGAGTGCTGTGCGCTGAAAGTCAATGGCTCACTATTTTCAAGTGGTTTTGTTTTTTTTGCCCTCATCTCTGAAATGGGCAGTTCCGGTTATGTAAAAACGTCAGTTTTTATTTGACACAACATGACAGAACCAACAAGGAACATGTAGATGGAGGAACTTCATAAATGTTGTTTAGTTTTTTTCCTGTTGCTCTTTGCTGTTTCCTCCTGAAGAAAGCAAAGATGCCGTAAAAGTTGTCGAGAGGAAAAGGGACCGCTGCACAGTTTCCTCACCCTGATGCTGTGCCATTGTCATATGAGCTCCAAGCTACTGTCTCCCTTCATCTCTCCACCCCCCCGTGACTATTCATCAGAATGCATCCACACAACATCCTCCCTGGTTTTTAAAAATAGCAGAGGATATGATTGATTTTGAGTTGCATCACTCGCACGACCAAAGCCATTGTTGCTAAGGGGATCAGAGTGTGTGACTCAGGATAACACTGTTCGCTGTGAGTCAGAGAGCGGCCATCTCTGTTTTGGGATGTAAGGGGGTGTGAAGGAATGAGATGTGCTGTGTAATTTGTCCATAGCCTTTTCATGTCTGCTTTCCAGCTGCCTCAGAGGGGGAAAAAAAAGGCTTAGCGCCATACTGGAGATTCTGTCTTGGGTCTGTCGGGGAGGAAGGGATCCTTTTTTAGAAGCTTGTTTATCATAATCAATGCAAATGTTTCGGTTTTCAGCATTGCAGTATCTCTCTTCTCTCACGGCTCTAGGGGTGTTTTGCAAATGCTGTTTGTTTGCAGAGTAGTGATCTCATCTGTTTGATCATTTAATAGTGTTTTAATCTGGTTGGCATGTTTAAATGAACTGACTGCAGACAATGCTCTGGTCACTGGTTTTAATGTCCCAGTCAGTTGAAGTAAATGCGTGACAAGTGCCTCACAGACGTCCTTTTTATGACCTATTTTCTCCCTCCGTTCAAAAATATTCCCTTTGAGAGTTACATAACCATTCAGACATTGCTGCTGTCTTCAAGCTTCAAGCCCTGTGTTCTCATTTGAGATCCTAAGGAGGCGCAGCACGTTACACATTTAGGCCAGATCCAGTTCATTTGTCTCATCTCGAGTTCGGTAAATCATTTACAAAGTTCTATACACATGAGAGATTTATAAAAGTAAATGGTGCAGAGCACGGCAACGGTACAGCATCTTAAACAAATAGGAAATTTGCTCATTAAATATTAGTCATGTAAAATGTAGCCTTAAGTTTTACAGAATGATACAGTAATTTGGTCATGTGACAATAGTTGCCCCACTTCCTGAAGCCAAAGTCCACTGTATGACCTCTATGTTCAAAAACAGTTGAATGCATCTAGTCGGGGCAGCAATAGAAGCTTTGTTTGCCAACTTGGAAAAATGAGTCTGCGAGAAGTTTGTTTTCCTGCAACAACGTCAGATACAGTGAGCTAAGTCTGTGATCTCTTATGCACGAAGCAGAGCAGAAATCCCAACATAGTGTAATAGTGATGTCAATAAAACCGTATGCAACAATACAGTGATCCCCGTGAACGCACTCCAGCCCGTCATAGCAGAAAAGCTGACAAACGCAGACACGATCGGCCATTACTTGGCTGCTGCTGGTGCTGATTTCCACACTGATTTATAGTGCTGTCGTCATGAAGACGCTTAACGTTATAACTGCCATAAACCTCTTGAGCGAGGCCATCGTTTGTGGTTGTAGTTTTGTCTAGTCGCCAAGCTTAATTGGCCCCAGGTAGTCTCCCGGAGAACCCTTTAGCCCCGTTAAAGTCACTTTAATCGGATTATATTGCGGCAGCCTGGGAAACGCTGACCTCACTTCTCAGCACTCGGCTAAGCAGTTCTGTTGACTGTGTGTCTGACGTGTTTGGCATCGCTGTAATATGGGCCGAGGTTCCCTCCCTGTGGCATTTCTGCTGCAGGTGTGGTCCATAATTTGGGGCGAGGAGCTCACGTCACCCCTGCCGTCGTCCTTTTCATCCACGGTGCGAGCTGTGAACCGCAGCCTCATGGGTAAACACGCACACATACCCTCTCTCACGCACACGGTTTTGATGTTTTTGTTGCATCGTTGTACTCGATGAAAACGAAATCTAGTAAAGTATATTTATTAGTTTTAGGGGGTTGATTTTCAGCAACCTGCTGTAAAGGTAAGATACATTGGGCTGAGAAATAAGAGAATAAAACTGGAGAGAAATGAAAGCAGTGGTTCAGTACGGCTAGAAAATGTAACTCGTGTCTGTTGTCGGGGCTCTGGCCTCACACAGAGTGCACATGAGCCAAGTTGGAATCAGTGGGGCCTATTTAGGACACGGAGGTGATATCTGATGCGTCATTTAACATATTATTCATACAGTTCAGTGTAAGGTTACAGAGGCGAAGCAACTAGAGGGTGTCCGAATTAATCACAGGTGGAAGGAATAAGCATTTACAGATATAGTCTTTGTTCTACTTTTGTTTAAACCCAATGTCTGGGATGTTTTAACAGAGAGGTAAATGTATTTCCGGCAAACGGAGATTTGTTTGAAACAGGAGCAACCGGAGAGTTTGCTTAATCAGAGATGGCCTTCGTGAACAAAAACAAAAAAAGCAATAACGCTCGGCAGGAAGATTCCAACAAAAATCTTGTTCTCATCCACAGGACGTTTATGTCCTTTTTTTTTTAATTAGTGTTCCAAATATAGTAGTCTAAAATGCAGTGTCTTGATTTCTAATCATAGCCCAAAGATCATCATAGAGCATGAGGAAAAATGTTTAAAGCTTCCCTTTGATATTAGCCATGTAATTTATCATTTTATTTCTAATAGTGAGAAGTTAAGGAGGATCACAGACAGACCTGGCCCACTTAAAATGTTTGTTTGTTTTCCCCTCGTCTTACACCAAGTAATTAGGATTAGGGCCGGATGAAAATGTATTGCTGTTTTGCTATAATACGGGCATTTAGAATTTTCTCTGTGGTTTAGCAACTTAATTGCTTCGGAGTTAAATCAGCAGCCCCGTCACTGCAAGGCCCTGTGCACGCGAAAGGGTGCGTAATATAGGTCAGCATTGTGCAGCGCTGCAGTCCTGCCCTGGTCACTCTGGGTCCCATCTGCCGGGGGGGGTGTTGACAGGCCAACTTCAGCACTCTTGTCTATCAATGTCGGTTCTCTCTTTCCATCACCGTGGTTGCATTTTTTTCCCTTTCTAACGGAAGGATGAAAGGATTGGGGGAGGGAGCTGCTCAAAATGTGCCACAGACCAAACACCAGGCGGTTTTAGTTTTGCTTGAACCAAATCGGGAAGTCGCTTTCAAAGATTGGATCATGTGAGAAGTTACTGCGACTCTTTACCCCCCCCCCCCCCCCACCCACTGTCCACCTTCTTTTCATTTCGCATTTCCGTCTACTCGCGCTGTGCGGCTTAGCGCATCAGACATGTCTGGTAGTCACCAGGCTCTGAGCGCTTCTCTCAGCCGGAGGATTTGTCTGCTTCAAAGCTCCTTTTTTAAAAGATTTCATCCAGCGGACTGACCCCTTTAGTCAGACCTGCCAAGCTAGACTGACTCCAGGAATAGGCCTTGTTGTGGGTCTCCGGATTTAGTATTAGTTCTGTTTAAACCTCTCCCACTATTTTTAGTGGGGCAAGTGGTGGCAAAAAGCTGCTTAATCATTACGCACCAGCTTAGTTTTTATAGATTTGCACCTGGTAAACTCCTACCATGTAGTTAAAACTCCAAGAAGCTTACTGCACGCATCCTTACATATCATAAGGAGAATTTGTCACTAGACACACAGAGGTAGGTGTTCATATAAAGCCCAAAGATACCAAGTAACCCCCCCCCCCCGTGTCAGATGATCTGCAAAAGAAAATGTGTTGATGAAAATGAGTGTTTCGTCTGTATGTGACTATCTCTTGTTTGAACTGATCAGCACAAGAGTCGCCCAGTGTTTCCTCTGAAACCAAGTGGTGCAGGCAACATTACTGAGTCATATTTTGCCGCAGCAAGTTTTGGACTACAGCGGGAGGAATTCTGGGTAGAATGACAGTTCCGCTTTTGGGTTTAGTGACTGATTGTCGTGTTGCCGCAGCTCTCCTAGCCATTACTGAGTCGTCTTAAAGTGATGATCTGAGGAAACCAAGGCCCACAGGAAACTAGAGACACACACACACACACACACATGGGAGGGGCTTATTTCCTTGGAGAGATTATGGTGGTGATGTTGGGGGTTGTGTTGAAATCACCGTGTAGCATCTTCACGCAGACCCCACTGGAGGCTGATGTGGAAATTGTGCGGGGAGGCTGGCAGGAAATTGTCCGTTCTTGAATCAAAGACTGAGCATAAAGAGTGACAATGAATGACTGTGTGTGAAGTGTGTGATTACAGTGCAGGATCACATGGATTTTCCTGCATTTCAATGATCAAAACACAGTGAAGCAGCACACAATATGTAAACTGCAGAATGTTTTGTATTCCACACGTTTCCTGGTGGGTTTTTTTGTGTTTTTTTTTTTACTCCATGAACTGAACAATACTTAAATGTGTGTTGTTTTTTTTTTCCCCTACAGGCAAAGGAGATCCTGACCAAGGAGTCAAACGTCCAGGAGGTGCGATGTCCGGTGACGGTGTGTGGCGACGTGCACGGCCAGTTCCACGACCTCATGGAGCTGTTCAAGATCGGAGGGAAATCTCCAGACACAAACTATTTGTTCATGGGAGACTACGTAGACAGAGGGTACTACTCTGTAGAGACAGTCACTTTATTAGTATCACTTAAGGTAAGTAAACGGTCAAATGTCCTCACACGTTTGACTTGTTCCAAAACTGAAATTTGACACAATCGGCATCTTCTGCTCGTGTTTCAGGTACGCTACAGAGAGCGCATCACAATCCTCAGAGGGAACCACGAGAGCAGACAGATCACACAAGTGTACGGCTTCTATGACGAGTGCCTAAGGAAGTATGGTAACGCCAACGTGTGGAAGTACTTCACAGACCTGTTCGATTATCTCCCCCTCACTGCCTTGGTAGACTCTCAGGTGAGAACACACGTCGGTCGGCTTCACAGATATGATAAATATGGAGTTTAATGTCGAAAATACTAGTTTGGAAATATTGGTTTAATAATGTGATGCACCCTGAAGGTGATGGTCGGAGAGAAGTGCTTGTATTTACCACCAATGCTAAAATGTTCCTGTTGTCCTTCCTTCCAGATATTCTGCCTTCATGGAGGCTTGTCACCATCAATAGATACTTTGGATCACATCAGAGCACTGGACCGTTTACAGGAAGTGCCACATGAGGTAAAGATAATGCTTCACTGTTTCCAA
This sequence comes from Nannoperca australis, assembly GCA_036023655.1. Lineage (NCBI taxonomy): Eukaryota > Metazoa > Chordata > Actinopteri > Centrarchiformes > Percichthyidae > Nannoperca > Nannoperca australis. Next base: position 13,218 of record JAVQJD010103799.1, on the reverse strand, counting down.
TTTTCAAAAGCAAAGTTAAAATCTGCTTCATTGCCAGGAATATCAAAATTAAATAAAATAAAACAATGAATTCAACAGATGAAGACAGGATTTGGTTGTAAAATAACTGTCAAAGCAAAACAACCACGGTGATGATATTCTCTTTTCTCCTTGATTCAGTATATTTGCTGTTAAACATGATAGTTTCTGTTCGGGTCATCAGTAGCAAGACTGTGTAACCATGTTTCCTTGCTAACGCGCTCCTCTTCCTCCTCCTCTTCCTCTTGTTTTCCGCAGGGTCCCATGTGTGACCTGCTGTGGTCGGACCCTGACGACCGCGGTGGCTGGGGCATCTCCCCTCGAGGAGCTGGCTACACTTTTGGCCAGGACATCTCGGAGACCTTCAACCACGCCAACCGCCTCACACTGGTGTCCCGTGCCCACCAGCTGGTAATGGAGGTACGTGTCTGCGCGCAGAGTTACTGTGACAAAAGTTTGGGACAGGAAACTAGATTAACGACAGCTGGACGCAGTGGCTGAGTCCAAAGTTGCCATGTACGTTTGGAATTTTACCAGACAAACGTGAATTTAAGTATAGTCTAAGACTGTACAAATACTTCACAGCTTCACAGGACAAACGGTTATCTCACCAGCTAGAACTTAGAACACATTCAAAGACATGCTCAGTTTGGATTTACATTACAGTAGCATTTTATTTCCTCAATTATACATCTCTGGTGAATAATGCATCTCCTTCCTCCAGGGTTACAACTGGTGCCACGAGAGAAATGTGGTGACAATATTTAGCGCTCCCAACTACTGCTACCGCTGTGGCAACCAGGCAGCTATCATGGAACTAGATGACACCCTCAAATATTCATTGTAAGTACAAACAAATGTAATCCTAAAAGCTGAAGCTCTGCATGATCCTCTTTTTAAAAGATCTAAATATACCTGAAACAGTGCTACAGTTTTTGCTAAACTCAAATTATGTGTAAATATTTTTTTTGTATAAATGATGACATCTAAATAATGCTGAGGATTATACAATAATAATAATATACAAATTACAATATGATTGGTCCACTATTCTTATTTTCTTTTTTTTCTTCTAACTAGCTTGCAGTTTGATCCTGCGCCTCGCAGAGGGGAGCCCCACGTCACTCGCCGCACCCCAGATTACTTCCTGTAAACGTTGACCTTTTGACCCTTGTACAGTCAGGTCCAGCATTGCAATGATGTGTGACCTTCAACCGATAACAAAGGGCGACACAGCAGTGCACATTGTATATCCACACAAAAACCTATTTAAGCATTTAGCGAAAACAATGTCAGTGTGTCTATGAATGGACCAAAAGGTGTGTGCCATAATCATTACGATACTCATTGCCGAGGACCTGTATGGAAAATCTCCCCACTATGTTAAACAGTGATGTTTGAATTCCTCACCCTGACCCAAGACGAAAAATGTGCTACTTCGAATGCGGCTGTTTGAACCCCACATGCCATGGCTTATATTTAGGAGATCTGAACATGATCTGTTTGCACTTTTGTAAATTTAAAGAAATGTAACATATTTCAAAAGATGAAAATTATTTCACACTACAGATAGTTTTTCTTTGGTTTTCGGGGGGATTTTAAAAAAATGACAAAGGCCCCATCAGGCAAGTTTTACACAAGATTTCTTTAGAAGACTGTTCTTGTGCAGTCACCCGGCTTGATGTATATGACAGGATGGAGTGTTCATCCACATCAGCTCACTGACTCCTGAACTGCAGTGTCTGTATTAACCAAACCATTTGAATAATAAAGATGAAGGTGGCTACTTGAAGTAATGTTTTTTTTTTCTTCCTTTTTTTATGGTGCTGAAAAACTTTGCACTGAATGCGATGACAGCTGGCGTTATGGTCCGGCTTACAAGGTCCCTTTTGACCTGTGAGTCATTTTGAATTGAACCAACTGGAAGTCGGCCAGTTCACCAACCAGCGAGTAGGTCAGCCATCTGGGCCGCAGGTGGCTGGCAGTGTTACAACTGTGGAATTAGTTCAGCATGCGTGTTTTGGAGAGGCATGCGCACTAGTCTCACGGCTAGATGGCTAATCAGGACATCGTGGTTAATGTCAAAAAGGTAATTTCATCAAGAAAAGCAGACATTTTTATGTCTCCCACACACCAATGCCAATATTTACCACCATCTTCCATCTTGCCAGTAAGGAAACAATTATGAGCTTTGACACCAAATAAGTAGATTTTTGATCCCCTTTAATGTAAAGGCTAGACTATAGGATTCATTACACTTTACGTTGGAACAGATGGTTTTAAGTGCTACCATAAATATTGTAATTATGAGAGAAACACAAAGGAAAGCCCAAATGTAGAATTTATATGATTTGCATTTCATTCAAACCCAGATAATATAACTGTCTGTTTTACTTTTGTTTAATGTTTGTTGTCAAACACATTCATAAAATGGAATTAAGCCAAATGAAGTTATCTTTAATTTCCCCACTGCTGCTAAAGTGCTGTGCTGCTTGACACTGAAAACAAAAAAAAAACATTTAACGTTCTGGTAGCAGAGGCGATGCAACATTTAGAAATGCATTAAGTGGTATTTGTGCTCTCAAAACTACGAAATGAAAGCTTTCGAGGAGCACTTGAACGCACCATAGAATCAGCTCGAAGGATCTGCGATAAGGAGAAAACGCCACTCTGTGGTAGCTTAAAGTAATTTAATAACACCACATCCAATATTTTCTTTTTGCTACATTTAAGAATACGGTACAGTTACAGTATGACTGCTGCTGGCACATACTTTTCAAAAAGTAATTTAGCACTGGACAAGTCTAAATTAATAAAATGTATGCCTAAATTGCCCAAATACCCGTGGATTTTACATAATGCACTTACCTCGAATTCATTAAAGTAAACCAATGTAACTGAATATTGGTAAAGCGCATCTCCAACCCTAAATATATTGCATGTAGTAATAAGGACACTCCCATACAAACATTAAAAACAAATTTAAATAACCAGAACATCATGCCAAAAACACACACATGGCTTGCAAGATTAAGGTGCTCATTAAAGACGGAATAAATGTCAATCATTTATTGTGTCAGATGTTGAGGTGAAATATACAGTAAAACGGGGTTAGCTAAACAGGAAAAGCAGCCTTCATGCGGCCGCCCCCCCTTCTCGTCCAGCATCTGACAAAGCGATCGTCAGCCTCCGGCCGGCAGGCTTACCAGGGTGCTCCAGATACTCTACAGCCGTTATCAGTGCCTCCGCGTCTGTCAGGCCCCGCTTTTGACTACAGAGGAATTTCACCTCTGGATCTGTGTTAAAACATTTACGGTACGTAGCTTGGCAAAGCGGAATGTGTTTTTCTTTCAATTTTGTTCACCTTTTTGGCATTTTAAGCGTTTGCATTTTGTTTACATCTGTGTTTGCACAGCCTGGATGTGGTTGCTAAGAGGCCTCACTGACATCGCAAGGCGCTAGCGTAACGTTAAGCTACAATTTTAGCATTGTGCATGGTAATGCTAGCTGCCCGTTTGGCTTAATATTTGACCAGCATTTGAGGACTGTTTTCGTTAAAAGAACAAAAGGTATGCATTGTAGCAAGCTTTTAAACACGCTGGGATTATGATTTAACCATTAACTAGTTAGTTATTAAAGGAACCCAATAGCACGCTAGCTACTCGGTTAGCGTTACCGTAGTTTAACAAGTGGCTAGCTAAATGTGTCGTTGGCTAGCTTGGAGGTAGCGCTTAAACGCTTACCACTTGTCGAATGAGTTCATTTTACTAATAAGAACGTACCCATAGGTAACGTTAAAAAACGTTTACATTTGCAACATTTTTATCGTTACTGGTGTGGCTAGTTAACTATTGTTGGTGTGTACGGTTACTGTCTTGTATTGGGATAATTGACAACCGTCACGTCAATATTAGCTTAGCTAGCTGCAGTGTTCGCACTGACCAGACGTAGAACTAGCGTCGGTTGCTAATGTGAGTTTACTTTGTTGGCTAATCAAAACGTGTGCGGATAAGTTAATGTGGCTAACTACGATTTGAATGTGTTTTAATCATCTTCTATTCTACAGATAATGCCCACAATAAAATTACAGAGCTCTGATGGGGAAATCTTCGAGGTGGATGTTGAGATAGCCAAACAGTCTGTCACCATCAAGACCATGTTAGAAGGTATAACGTTTTAAATCAAAACAGCCGTTTGAGTCCAGTGTTTGGACTTGACGGTTGGCTTTTTGGGATATGTTTTTCTTGGTACACCAGTTTAGGGGTTGTATTGTACTTAAACACATTTTGATAGAGGTATTACAGACGGATTTAATATTGACTCTTTGACAGATTTGGGAATGGATGATGAAGGAGACGACGACCCAGTTCCCCTCCCTAATGTGAACGCTGCCATTCTCAAGAAGGTACAAAACACACACACACACACACACACACACACACACACACACACACACCACACACGTGCACTCACCTATGATTAGTGTCTAGCCGGTTTGTTTAAAATAAAAAGGCTTGGTCATGTTAATGTGCAGTGACAGCAGAGTTCACTTTTTAGTGTTATTCAATTGCACCTTGAGATATGTTGAGGTTTAAGTAGCTTTCCTGCACATTGAATGATTTGCTTGTTAGACTGTGTGTTGCAGATAATGACAAAATGATTAGCATTCACTGATGACTTGTTCGGCAGTCACCATAAATCTTCCAGGAGTTGTTAGGGTAGTTTTGTGTAACTTCAGATTCTGTTAAAATGATGATCTAATTTACTGTTCATCACATGCTGAAGCACAAGCTATTTGTTCCCTTTAGCCCATGTTAAATTGCTCTTAATCACATTTGTGTGAGCAGAAGGCTGCGAAGGCCTGTTTCTTTCTGCCTCTTCAAGTTCATGCTTGTGCTTCAGAGCTACGTCAATTTTAAATAAGTGGTCTTAAGATTCTTCTTAAGATTTCATAAACACATTTCTGATAACAAAGTGCACAATATAAGCTGTTATTTAGTGTGATGTTTAAATTCTATGCATGCGTTTCCTTCAGGTGATTCAGTGGTGCACTCATCACAAAGATGACCCCCCTCCTCCCGAGGACGACGAGAACAAAGAGAAGAGGACGGATGACATTCCTGTATGGGACCAGGAGTTCCTCAAAGTGGACCAAGGCACCTTGTTTGAGCTCATTCTGGTAAATACACTCTACATTCTCTCACATTTACAGCACATTGACCTACATTCATTCTCTGGAGGTCGACACCGATCTTAACTACAACCATTACACGCCAAGCCCCGTCCCTCAGCTTTAACCAGAAACCAAACTGTGTAAGGTAAAGGTTTACATACAGACCCCAAAAGTTGAAATTTTAAAGTATTTGAAGTTCATTTTGATTTTAGTAAAGAAGCCCATTTCTGTTATCATGCGGTACATAAAGACAAATTAGTACAACTGTATGCTGAATACAACATACTGTACCGTAGTAGTAGTAGTTTTTCCCCCTTAGTTTCAATGTCATCAAGATGGAATATATAGATTTAATTGTAACCATAACATATATTTCCGTCTGTTTTCTGTTGTTCCAGTCCAAAACAGTTTTACCAGGTAGAGATGAAATTATTGGCTGGTCATAGCAGACTTGGTTTAGGTGGCCAAACAAACCTGAACTGGCTCTTATATTCTACAAAATGATTTCTGAAGCCAATATTTTGATAAACCTTTTTTATATAAAGTTATTATAAATAGTTTCTTCTGTCGAATGTAGAATGTCTGTATTTGTTTTTGTGACACTCGTTTCCTGTGGTCTGTCTCACTCTCTGCTGCGACAGAGCACCGAGCATTTTGATTTGGTTAACAGCGATACAAATTTTGCTTAGCAACAGCCGGAAGATTGGTGGTTGGGGCAACGGCTGTGCAAGAGGCGGGGGTTTAAAAAGACTTTTAAGGTTTAAGGTGTAAAACCACAGGGACTGATCCGGGACTCTCAGGATTTTTCTCTGGGCAGCACGTGACGTCAAACAGGCAGCGCACATGAAGGGTAACCTAAGCAGTGATTGGGAAATGGGTGTTGGGACAAGCTGCGGGCTTCCAGGAAGTGAAACACGAGTCGGGACTGTCGGTCACCTGAGTTTATTAGGCCCCCCCCCCAACCCTCCGGTCGCTTGAATGTGTTTACATGCACAAAGTCAGAGGATGCTGATGAGGCAGGGGTGACGAAGTAGCTCGGTGCTCCCACGCCACATGAAAATGGTTGAAAGGCTCTGTCAGTGACCTCCGACGGGTATTAACAGGATGTGAGTTTAGTGGAACGTCCATAAATGATAATACAGTGAGTAATCTCAAGTATAACAGTACAACATTTGTTTTTAAATTGTTCTCCATTCCGCTGCAATTGAAAGCAGCGCAGATGGTTTGTAACGAATTGTGGTCAGCGTAGTTCCTGGAGGTCATGATCAGACGGACGAGCCGGAAGACGTCTGCCCTTTAGGCCTTTTCACTTTCACCCGGTATTAATAAGCCTTGTTGTTGTCTTGGCGGACTTGTCAACAAACTCAGCCCAGGTCAGGGAAAGCCACGGACGGTGTCATTTTCATTTTTAAATAACTACTGCTGCTACGCCTTGAATTAATATGCATCTCCTTATCCAGACACACAGATACAGATTGCACATTAATGCCAGCTGTACATGGAGTCTTATTTAATTGTCTCCCTGGTTTGTGCAACGTGATGCCCGCACTAGTTTTCTGTCTAAACCATCAAACCTTGACCAGTCGGGGAAAAACTACAGTAGTGCAAATCACCAGGAGCATCATGCATTGTCACTGACATGGCTGGATATTGATACGCTGCCTGCAAGTGTTTATTTTCCTCGAAATGGTGTCAGTCCCTTTAAAAAAAAAAAAAAAAAAGCCTTTTCCTCACTGCCGCCACCGTCTGCTCCTCTTCATGTCGCTGTTGTGTTCCCTTCTCAGGCCGCCAACTATCTGGACATCAAAGGCCTGTTAGATGTCACCTGCAAGACGGTGGCCAACATGATCAAAGGCAAAACCCCGGAGGAGATCAGGAAGACTTTCAACATCAAAAATGATTTCACAGAGGAGGAGGAAGCCCAGGTAATTATTCCCTCCACCCACCATCTTAAACAAGTCCTGAGATATGAATAGATCATACTTTGGACTTGAGATAAAAAATAAATAAAAAATAGACCCCTTTATTCTGTACGAGGGATCCGTTTTGATAGTTGACCCGCCGTCCACATATATTTTTTGGGAAACTCAGCCGTTTTGTCGTCCTCTCGTCCACAGGTACGCAAAGAGAACCAGTGGTGTGAAGAGAAGTAAAGGGGGAAATCCTGCCAACACTACCACACTGAAAAGGAATTGTCCCTGCTAACTGGTTGCACTGGCGTTGTTCATACTTGTCAATATTTACATTTAGAATATTTAGAGCCACATATCCACCAGATCTTTCCCCCCTCAATTTCTGTATTACAATAGCATGACCATTTTAACTTGCCTGTGTGTTGTCCTAATTTAAATTTTAAAAAAAGACGCTCTTTTCTGTTTCCACACACGTTGTGTATTCACATTAATGAATAGTCGTGGTTTCATGGCTTTGTAACCTTAAAGATAGACTTAAAGCGTCCTTTCATTTCTTTCCCCCTATTATCAGTCGCTATGGTTGTCTTTTTTACTGGACATCTTTGTTTTCTTTTAGGTTAACTGATTGAATAAATGGCTTTTCTGACAATGGAAATGAAAGGGTGAATACTTTCCTTTTTGCTCTGTAAATGCATCTGTTCTGTGAAACCATGTTCAGATAAGATGGGCTGTTTTAAAGGAAAAGTGTAGTTTGAGGGGGCAAGATGTTTGGCTTGTGTTTTGCATACTGTCCTTTGGACTCGAAGTACTTGTGTGTTGTCACACAGCGTTGGGTAACTCATTCCTAATTCATGTTGTATTGAATTGGAAACTTTTCTCAGTTAAGCTCTGATGCTGGCTTTTGGGATGATCAAACACATTGAAGGAGTAAATAAAATGTATAAAAAGGTTTGTTTTGTCTTTTATTTTGAAGGTGCAGAGGAGCATGACCTTCTTTAAGACAATTCTCACAAATCATTCCTGAAGTGTTCTTGCGTCTTAACTACAGTAGACGTGGACGAGATATTCAAAACACTTTAATACATCAAACAAAAACAGTAATACATCAGGCGTTTTGAGGCGTTAGAAAATACAAAAGACGTCTTCGAGGTGTTTCCTCTGCAGACGTCCTCAAAATAAAACAAGCTATTTCTAGCACAAGAGCTCTCTCTGCTGGAGGAAAACGGTTTTGCTGTACAGAAGCTCGGCCTACACTTCCACAGTGTTGGAAGCCGAGTTTGAAGCTGCAAGCAGAACAGTTACGGTTAAAGCCTTTTTAGTCAGAAATCGTATTTTTGTTACATTTAAACTGGAACATGCACAGATTGAGAACACAAGATATCGTTTGAACGCTGCTGCAGTAACACTTGACCGAATAAAAAGTAAAATTCTGCACAAGAGGACAAACACAAAATGTATTGCTTTAAGAAATGGTAGAAACTAAAGAATCTTTTCTTTTTTTTTGTCTTTTCACTTATTTTTAGTTTTTTTACATAAAAACATATAAAAGTTTAATTATAATAGGGAATTCCAACATTTATAAAACTTTACAACACAATGCAATATAATAGTACCCATTTGGTCTCAGATAAGTTTACGGAGCTGCAAAATGTTCAGTCAAAGGAAAACAGCCAAGAGACTTAAAAAAAGAAAACCCTCTCGTCTTTCTCGAAGGGTTTCCCCACCGGCAAAACATCTGACCTTAAAAATCACATAAGATTCATATAAAAATACCACAAATTAGGATAAGACTGAACAAAAAAAATATGTAACGGTTTACATAGCGAGAGACTGACAGCCTGAAAGTGCCTACAAGAAATAATGTTAACTTGAAGTTGGGGATAATCAGTCGTATAATTCTGACACTTTAACCTCCTGAAAACGTATTTGTTCTTTGTCAAAAGGGGGGTGCACAGGTGGTTCTAAAGGTGTGTAGAAGTGGAACGAAACGCAAGTCAAACTGTTTACAAAATGGCGGCTAAGAAAAGTGAGTCGGCCCCTCTTTAGAACTGAGGTTCTGCTGGTCAGGCTGGCTGGTCGTCGGTCTCCGCTCCCCGCTGGTTCGGTCTGAGTGGTCGTGGCGGACGGTGCACGATGTGTCCGAATGTTAGCCGTGATTGGTGACATGTAAACCCTTCAATTTGGAGGAAAGTGTATTTTGCGACAGGGAGATCTCAGAGAGAGTCTTCTGCAAGAACGCTTGATGCCAGATCAGCCCCTGGAACATATCCGTGCCTCGTTTTCAGGTCTGCGTTGATGCGGTTCGTTTAACGAAGAGCTCATTTACGATACATTTAGTTTGTGATTGTCACGGAGGTCGAAGCACGGGGTCGGGCTTCATAAAAATATGAGCATCAAGGAGCTTATTTCTCAAGAGGCAGAGCTGTCCTCGAGGCCAAACAAGTCGCTTTAGTTGATGTTACCTGCAGCCAGAATACCCACAGGTTTAAATCTACCTCCACTGCAGGTCTGGAACTCTTGGTGACTGGCGGAGGGGGGGGGGTTCAATCAGCCATTCAGGGGCTGGATCCTTCTCAAGTGTTCCTCGTCAACTTCGAAAACAATCATTTCTAAGTCCATGACCAGAAATTGAATCATCACCAAACTGACCGGGCAAATGGTAAATATTAACCTTATTAACAAGTCCAGGCTGGTGACTATTTACCAGTGATTGGTGACCACCCGGATCACAAATCTGCCAAACTTGACATGTTATGTGATATTCCAGGTTGACGAGGGTTGATCAATGCTTGATTAAAGAACTGGCCGTTTGGAGGCGGCTTTGAGAAGGAACAGGGCTCATTGACCTGTTAGACCTGTAGAAGATCCAGCCTCTGAACTGAGACACAGCTCGTGTCTGACTCTGCTGTAATCTAGCAGGGCGGATGCTGGCTCACACCCTCAGTCACTCCTTTTTTTAAATTTTTTTATCAAACAACAAAAAAAAAAGGACTATATATGTGAGAATGAAGGCAGGCGAGGGAGATGATCTTCATGGCTCCAAAGGAAGCTGAGGAGTGATCACTGAGTCTCTGTTAGCACTTTGAGAGAAAGTCCCGCGGCCTTGGCAGCCGACAGCGCCGCGGCCGTCGAGCTGTGCGTCTGCTTGCCGGACAGTTCCAGGTGTGTGTGGGTGTGTTTGGTGGCGGGCTGACGGAGGTCGCCGCGCTTGCCGGCGGGCGGCTGCGGGGGTAAGCGTGTGTGCGAGCGCGTGTGCGTCGGCGGAGACAGGTGGAGGCGCGTCGATGGGGAGGTGGGCGGTGGGGAGCAGCCCGGGGACGGGGGTTGCTGGTGCTGGTACAGACGGTGGCGGGCGGTGGAAGGGGAGGGGGGAGAGTCTATAGCACTTAGATCTGAAGAAGTTGGGCTGGGGCAGCCTCCTCCTTGAAGGTAGCGAATGCACTTCTTTTTCCTCCTAGGGACAGTCAGAGAGAGTTATCTGTGAATAAAGTGTGGATGGTAAACGTCAGCGGGCTTCAGTGAAGATGCATCATTCACACCGATGTCAATGAACAGGGAGACACAAATGATCATAATGAGCCACAGAAAAGTATTAGTGTCCATCTGCGTATGAAGAGTTAATGTCTGAAACACCACAAATCCATTCCTGAAACTCTAGCCTCCTAACTAATTCTTTTCTAGATTAAAAAGAACCTTGTTTGAGAAATGATTGCTGTTCTGTCGAACTAGTGAACTTCTAAGTTGCAACAAAACATCATTTTTATGTTGGTGTCAGTCTGAGGTCAAATATGTAAGATTGCTTTAAAGGAAGACTTCAACATTTGGGGAAATGGATGGATAAACAGTTAGTAAATAGACTATATAACACATTTCACCTTATTTTGGTAACATAATTATTTGAGAGCAGGGAATACCACTCAAATATATAATTAATGTACTATATTTGCACTATTACTGTTAAACAATGAACTCGTGGCCTCGTGGAGTTGACACAGCGTCACAAAAGCAGTATTTATTCCAGAGAAATTGCATCATACGGTCAGGTGTTTCCGTTTCTTTGTCCCCCCCCCCCCTCCAGGTCCACTTTTCTCCCAGTCTGCACTAAAAATATTGCAAATAGCAGTGATGTGCTGTGCTTTGTGAGGTGTTGTACTTAAAAGCAGACCTGTGCACCGCTGAGCGCAGCATCAAAGCGGTTAACAGGATCCCATGATCATTACCAGAATATGATATGAGTCACCAGGTTTAACCGCAAGGAAAGGCGCTAGGCCATATTTAGAGAGAGAGAGGGAGACAGGGAGGAAGAGTGCAATAGAAAGTGATTTCTAAATGTCAGAGTTCACCATCAAAAGGCGCCTGTTACCACATCGCATGAATGGAGAAAGTTGAAAGCAGATGGGCATGAGAACGCCGTCAAAATGCAAAGCTGCAGGGAGTGCGTGTGTCGAGCTGTGGTGATAGGGATTTGCTCTAACCACATTCACCCCCCTTTGTTCTCTCAAACCGAAACACACACACACACACACACACACACACTCAGATTTCCATGACGTGATGGTGGGGAAGACGACGGGGTTGCTACAGTGCTGTGGTGGTAGGAGCTTTTTTCTGCAGAACCACACAGATTCCCGAGTCCTGCAGCGAAGCGACCGACCGTCGTCTATTGTAAATCCTGCGAGAGCGGTCGGAGGTGGTGACGGGCCTCGCTTCTGATGATTTATAGTGCACTGTTACCAAGCTTCTGCTTTGTTACGCAGAAAAGAGGGGGGAAAAAACCCCACTTGGATCAGTGCTGTAGCTGGGGTAGTAAATGTGCCGCAGCTCTGGCAGATAAACCGTATCAGTCATTGATCACTAAATGGATACTAAACTCCGTAAGCCAAGTTTTACTTTTATAACTCTCAAAAAGAGATTACCCTCACAGTGGGACAACTGGGAAATTCCCAGTTTAACTTCTTTACATGGTTGCTAACGTTATTAGAAATCCAACTTGGCGACCGTTGCTACTGAACTGGAATAAAGCTCCAGCTACTTTAACTTAAAAGCTGGAATATTGTGTGAACATTTGGGCTTTTACAACACAGCTGTAGCAAATTGCTATTAATTACTGATGATTATGAAAGGGCTACAACCACACAAGTGGCACTTTCCATGACTGTAAAGGCTTCGTGTTGGGTGTTTTGTAGTCCCGGCAGAACTCTGGCCTGGATTTACAAGCTGCAGTAACAAGTTCAGTGTTTTTCCTTGCAGGGATGTTTGACTTTTGGGCATTTTTTACGACACAAACGTCATGTGAATTCATAAATCTGTCGGAACACAATAAAAGGCCTCTGTGGGCAGTATTGATTAGAAAACTGTAATAAAAAAACTAAAGAAAAGCTCTTTGACTCTGACAGCTTTTCTAATTGAGTGGTATTCCCCTTTAACATGAACTTTACAGGACCTGTATGATGAGTTTTCAATCATGGTTCTATGCACTTTATGTAAAGCTCTTATTTAGAAGTCGCTTTGGATAAAAGCCTAAAAGCCTAAATGTAATGTAATGTAATACAATGCATATGATATGATGCATTACATCACAGACATCACAGGAAAACATATAAAGAAACAGGAGAACATTAGTTTTTGGTGATAAATAAAATAAAACCTGTAAGAAAAATATATTTTTTTGGACCCGACAAGATTACTGATCCTGGAACAGTTATGGTTTGTGTCTTTATTGCGTTTCCTTGATTACTATGTGAGTACATCTTCCCAGCTGTAATGCATTAGTTAGTGACAGACGGCATGCAGAGAACACTTTCTTTAGAGGCGGAGCTCGTCTTGAGGTAGACGATGTCGTCGCTTGAGTTAATCGTCGGTGGGTGGAGCTTGCTAACTTCATTCAGTCGTCACACTAATGAAAAGGCAGAAGGGTGAGAGGAGAAATGATAACTCCATGTGAACTCACTGCCTCCAACCGAGCTCCGCCTCAGAGAAATGTTTGAATAACGGAGATCCCAATGAGAGGGAGGCGATGCACCGACGGTTAAATGGGAGGAGAGATGAGGAGTTTGTTGGACAACAGCAGGGCGGCGCTATGGAGAGGGTGGTGGTGGGGGGGGGGGGGGGGGG
>JAVQJD010103798.1:0-44658 GCA_036023655.1 Nannoperca australis | reverse complement strand
TGTGTGTGTGTGTGTGTGTGTAATCACTTGATTCAGTAATTTTTTTAATAAGATTTTTTTACTGTACAAAAAGAATATTTGTATTAGAAAAATAATAGAAAAACCCAATGGGAAGGTGCACTGCAACCAGTAAGCAGTGTAGTGTGTGTGTGATGTAACATGCCTCTCTTGCAAAACTTCAGGAGCGGGCTGGAGTCAAAATGATTCTTATTCAAGATGGATCCCAGCCACCCAACATTGATAAACCCCTGCGCATCATTGGAGACCCCTACAAAGTGCAGGTACTCTTTAAGTGGAGATCATTTTGGTTAAGCGGGAGATGTTTTATGGCCATATTTACTGTTCAAATACAAATTTTATGTTTTTTCTTTTTAGCAAGCGAAGGAGATGGTTAATGAGATTTTAAGAGACCGGGATCATGCTGGTTTTGGAGACAGAAACGAATATGGACCAAGGATGGGAGGTGGTGGTGGTGGTGGTGGTGGTGGTGGCGGCGGCGGCGGCGGTGGTGGAGGAGGCATTGATGCAAGTCATTTTTTATTTTTTATACAAAGGCACAGTTACATGTAACTGAACCTAGATAACATTGCAAATATATATCTTTGAATGACTGATAAATTATGTGTTAATGTATGATGACTTTTTACCATAATTTTTAATTAATGGGTGAGACCCAACTGCTTTGAGCACTTATCACAATTTCTTTTGTAATTCTACAGATAGCTGTGCCCCGTCACTCTGTAGGCGTTGTGATTGGCCGAAGTGGGGAGATGATCAAGAAGATCCAGAGCGATGCTGGAGTGAAGATACAGTTTAAACCAGGTGAGCAAACGTTTTCTGGAAGATTAAATGGCGTTATGTTTTATCACATGTCATAAATTAAATTGCAACTCCCTGTATTCCCCATGGCCTGCTAAATAGTGTTTATGCATGGGTGTGGAAAAAATATATATCCTAATAAATGGACCCAAACACCATAAACATTATATATTGCTTTGGATTTATGGAAAAAGACCATTTCAAGCGACAGCTTTGCAGAAAAGATCAAATCCATTTCTTTTCATCCATTTTCTTATATCTAGCTTGCTGTGGTTGTCTTAATTGTGCTGTCATTCCACCATCTCAATCTATTACAATATTGACTGGCTATGATGAAATATAGATTTACATCAATAAGACTTCTGTGAAGATTTTCATAAATCAATCATTATGTATTGATTGGGAGGGAAATTCCTCTCCGTCCAGTTCATTCTTTTTGTTTTCAGTCCCTGTACAAACCCCCACCAATAAACCTGCCTGTCCTTTTGTCATCCCTTTACAGATGATGGTACCGGTCCTGAAAAAATAGCTCATATTATGGGTCCACCAGACCAGTGTCAGCATGCGGCCTCGATCATCACCGACCTGCTACAGAGCATCCGTGCCCGAGAGGAGGGTGGGCAGGGGGTAGGTACAGAGCGCAGAGGCAGGCCTTTTTGATGAGGTGTCTGTGTTGGGGAGGGAAACGCAGAAACAGGGCTTTGCTGTGGAACAGTTGAACCTAACGTGAGGCATGTTTCCTCAACAGGGCCCCCCCGGTCCCGGTGCAGGGATGCCGCCTGGTGGGCGAGGACGTGGAAGAGGCCAGGGGAACTGGGGTCCTCCGGGGGGAGAGATGACCTTCTCCATTCCTGCTCACAAATGTGGGCTCGTCATTGGCAGAGGAGGAGAGAATGTCAAGTCCATCAACCAACAGACTGGGGCATTTGTGGAGATATCCCGCCAGCCACCGCCAAATGGTGACGCAAACTTCAAACTGTTTATCATCCGAGGGTCCCCTCAACAGATTGACCACGCAAAGCAGCTCATAGAAGAAAAGATTGAGGTACATTAAAGGGACTGAGCAGAGAAGGAATGCACAGAACAAACAGCTGTGACACGATAACGCACCCTTTTTAACAGATTCTTAGTTTTAATGGATTCTTTTTTTTTTTTACAGGCTCCGTTGTGTCCAGTGGGTGGTGGTCCTGGACCAGGAGGCCCAGGTGGTCCAATGGGTCCCTATAATCCCAACCCTTATAATGCAGGGCCTCCTGGTGGTGCACCTCAGTAAGTACCACCCCCAAAACAACTCTTGAATGCAGGAATTTTGAATTTTCATTCAGGGGAAACTGGTAAAAATCTGCAGTTTTTAACGGTTCTGTCCTTCCTGCAGTGGAGCTGCTCCTGGTGGCCCCCAGTTCTGCCCTCAGGGTTGGGGAAATACCTATCAGCAGTGGCAAGCCCCAGGTCCACAAGACCCCAGTGAGTACCTGATTTTGTGCACTTAAGTCCACTTCCATTTTATTTAACTAGTCTGTTTTTTTTTTTTCATCTTGTAAGGAACTTGGTATATGGTTTGAAGTATATACTTTGATTTGATCTTTTATTTAACTCATTAGATAAGGCAGCAGCAGACCCGAACGCAGCATGGGCAGCTTACTATGCACAGTATTATGGCCAACAGCCAGGGGGAGCCATGGCCGGCCAGGCTCCAGGAGCAACTGCAGCAGCAGCGCCAGGGGACCAGAGCCAAGCAGTGCAGGCCTCTGGGGGCCAGCCAGACTACACTAAAGCTTGGGAGGAATACTATAAGAAGATGGGCATGAGTAAGTGGGAACTACTGAGGCACAATTGTATGTTTTTGACTAAACTGTGAGCTTTAAACTATAAGGTTCTGT
Organism: Nannoperca australis; assembly: GCA_036023655.1. Lineage (NCBI taxonomy): Eukaryota > Metazoa > Chordata > Actinopteri > Centrarchiformes > Percichthyidae > Nannoperca > Nannoperca australis. Next base: position 41,959 of record JAVQJD010103798.1, on the reverse strand, counting down.
CTTGGCCAATTAACAGGGTATTGGTTGTATTGCAATTAGTAGTATTAAATAAATTGGTCATGCTGATGTTCGTAGTATACTGTGAAATGAAACGATTACATGGCTATTTGTTTTTCCAGCCCAGCCGGCTGGAGGGGCAGCAGCTGCTCCCGCGGCAGCAGCCGCAGCACCAGGAGGGGCTGCAGCTGGAGGCCAGCAGGACTACAGCGCAGCCTGGGCTGAGTACTACAGACAGCAGGCTGCCTACTATGGACAGGGAGGCCAGGCGCCTGGACAGGCAGCTGCTCCACAGCAGGGACAACAGGTAGCACATCCACGACCTGTGTCCAAAATGAGCCCATGTTGCTGTCATGGTCTAGTACGCTAACAACAATTACCTGACAAGAACACATTCACATTTACTTTTTCATAGAAAGGTTTCCAAAACTCTTTTCTGTGCCTCATTGTGTTTTAGAATGATACTGCGACAGTCGATGTAAAGAGTAGATGTTAGTTTTAATCACTCGTGTGTTTTTTTTATTTTTATATATTCATCTTTACTGAATCCTTCTTGGTGACCTGGTGTTGCCAAATAAAATTAACATGAGGATTCTGAGAAAATAACTTTCGGATACCATGCAGTTTAACTAGCTACTTATTTTGTGTTTTATTTATGTGATTTGGTTCAGTTCAAGCAAAGCTATACATTGATCTGGAACAAGGTTTTAAGAACATGCATTCAAATCGTGTGTGTGTGACCTACGGCAAAATGCTTATATGGCATTTAGCATGTGTCTGTTATCGATCTTGCATGAAACCATGCGTGTATTCATGAGAACTCTCACATTTCATTACAAAGCAAAGACTGATTTAAATTTAATTTTGTCTGTCTCATTTCAGGCCCAGTAAACGATCGACTTGGTCTGTTGGACGACTGCAATGGCTCTCTGGACATTCGTTTTTGTTTTTCTATCAAGAGATTTCTTTTTTGGCTTTAATAAGACAAGACCGTGGTTTACTCATCCACCCAGACATTTTCTATTCCAACCTTCTTGTTTGTTTTGTTTTTTAAGACAAAATTGAAGAAAGGAAAAAGGGAACACATTTTGCCCATGCATTGAACAAAGCACTAAATAACTGCTTGGTTTACTTATTCAGTTTGCCCCTTCACCTCACCCACACCTTGTAATACATCTGATCGTTTTTAAAAAAATGTGAAATAATAAGCATATTTGCTTGCAAGCTAGCACAACAGCATCTCAACACTGACTCACATTTAAGTAGTTTTCCCCCTTCAATTTCCTGAGGGCAAAAAAACAGTCTAGCAGTATTTTGAATATATTTCGAAATTATGTTTGTAAGAAAAGAAAATACAGATTTTTTTTTCTTGGTATTTTTCTTTTTTAAATTTCAGTTTTAAAAACATTCCGTGTTTAAGTTGCAGGTGTATTTTGTCCTGCTATCATGATTTCTTAGTTTTCATTTTATTGTAATTATTTTCCTTTAAGGGGGTCGTGTGTGTCTGTATACAGTGTATGCTACTGAACAGAAAAACGTGTGTAATTTGGCTGTAATTAGGCACTGACTGTCCTGCAGTATGTAGGTTGGTTGTGTGTGCATGTATGTGTGTGTGTTTGACTGCCCTGTTTAATTTCATCTGTATTGTTGATTTCTTTTTTTCTTTTTTTGTTCCAATAGGTTTCGTTACTGTATGCTGATTTTTTTAATGTTATTTTTTACAGCTTGTTTTTAAATACTTAAATAAAAACATTCAAATGGCCAGTTTCCTCAGTTTTCCTCAGAAGCGTTCAGTTTTAAACATGCTAAAGTCCTACCTGCAGAAACGCCCTGTTCGGCAGATTATACGGTTTATTTCTCATGCTGATAAATGTCACTGATGTAACAGACATTGTTGAATCACATCGGTAGCAGCTTCCTGTAGGATGCCACCTCTGTAGTGTCCTACCTTTTTTGTTTTTGTCCTGATGGATGTATCAACCGGCGAGTGATGGCCGCCTCGTGCAGCCTGTGGACCAATCGCGACGGTCTTTACTGCAGCGAAGGACAAGTGTTTAGTGGGAGATGGCGCCCAGCTCGAAATCCGAAAAGGACGGTGGCAAACAGAAAGCTCAAAGAAAACACAAAGACCATGTCGTGAAGCTTCTTTTGCGTGGGAAGGTATGCGCGAATCCATAAAATGTGTGCTATTTAACGGGGGGAAAGACTGGTTCAGAAACAACGAAAGACTACTTCAGTGAGAGCCGCCTTGTTTTCAGTAGCTTCTTGGGCTAGCTGCTAACTAGCTCGGAAGCTAGCCCATCTAACGGCAGGCAGGTTGCTAATTAGCTAATGCTACAAAGTATGAGGGCATTGGGTGTTTCGTACTTTAAAGCAATGTTCATCGGTGCTTGGCTCTCATGGTGTGGTTTGCTAACAGGCGAATAGACATCTGAATTAAATTATCTGTGTTAGCGTGCTAGCTATTAAAGCCAGTGGTAAACACATTTTTATATTGTGACGTGAAAGCTCAATCTGCTTTAGCTTCAGCTAAACCACAGCAGCAACTTGCAGTACTTGACAGCTCATAAACGCACCATCAACACTCAGATTTAACGTAAATCATTGAACCATTTCACTTTATAGACAACTGGTGTGCGCCAGAGCCTTTTAAATACTCAGGTGTGTTACTATGCACGGCACTGAACGACGCTGAGTTCCCTGTGTAGTTTATTTTGTCTCCAGAATCCTCACCGCTGAAAAGGCCATTCCATGAATACTGAAAGTCCTGTATATTTTGCACACCTTTCTGTGCCTCCTGCTGCATTGTGTATGTGTTTATTACGTTGTCTACATTGGTATCCACTCTCTTGCCTGTTTGCAGCTGTCAGGACAGTTTTCTCAGCGCCTGTTCAGGAAGCTGCCACCTCGAGTGTGTGTCCCATTAAAGAACATTGTCAGCGAGGAGTTCCTGAGAGCAGGGTCAGTGTGTGTGTGTTTACTAAATGGGTTTGTTGTCATTAAGCACCTTGTTTTCCACAGCAGACTGCAGCTCAGAGAGCGTTTCAAACCGAATGGGATCTTTGATGGGTGAATCAAGATTGTTGATATGATCCTGCTAGCATGGCTGCACTGATAGCACGTACAACCTTTCCTCTCCCAATATGTTTACCTCAGCTCAAGATGTCTGTGGTTGCAGTGTACAGATCTAATACCAATGCTCTTTTTTCATGCATGCGTCACTTATTGGGATCATTTTCATGAATGGTAACATGATGACAGGGACTGGTGTGGTATTAAAACCTCCCCCATGATGGAGTAGTAACTGATAGTGGAAACGCTCAATTTTATGATGACATTTATTGGGAGACCCTTTATTTATTATCTATCTGTCATATGCTTCAGATGCTAGTGATCTTTACATCCAGAGTGCGGATTTACCATACCACATTGTTCAAGCCCGAGGCATGTATTACAGTGGTGCATCACTTTTATGATTCCAGACACATCTTTCTTGGTTTCACCAAATGCGGTCGCTACGTTCTGTCCTACACCAGCGACTGTGGAGAAGACGACGATTTCTCTTTCTATACCTACCATCTCTATTGGTGGGAGTTCAACCTGCACAGTCGACTCAAACAGGTAAAGGAAAGGAGGTGTACTCGCTAGACCCATTATGGGATCCGTCCTGCAGATTCACATGTAAACCAACAACTTAATGTGTAAATATCTTGTGCGTTGTCTCGTGTCTGTGTGTGTGTGCTGTTTCTCTTTAGGTGCATCATGTACGTCTGTTTGCGGGAGAGGAAATCTACAGCGACCTGTACCTTACTGTGTGTGAGTGGCCAAATGACCACTCCAAAATTGTCATCTTTGGCTTCAAGTAAGGAACAAAAAACACACCAATCAGCTGCTAGAATAATGTTATTCCAGCATGTAGCCAATGATAAGTAATTGTGTGTGCATGCCTGGTTCTACCTGCCAGTACACGCAGTTCGAGTTCCGTTCTGATGAACTTAATGATGAGTGATGAAAACAACAGAGACATCTACATCACCATCGCCTGTATGCCTCCTCCTAAACCTTGCTCTTTCTGCTGCCCAGTTCCCTCAGCCACTACCATACGTACAGGTAAACACACACACACACACACACACACACTGTTCTCACTGCCTCCCTGTCATCCAACGTTTTCCTTTTCTTTCCCACAGGAAGTGGTGAGTGTCTGGAGCACGGCTATGTGCTCAACAGCAGGTACCAGGTGGTGTACCCGTTCCCCACTTTCCAGCCAGCTTTCCAGCTGAAGAAGGACCAGGTCATCCTATTAAACACTAGCTACTCACTGGTGGCCTGCGGTGTCTCACTCTGTCCAGGTAACACACATGCACGAATAGTACTAGCACATTTCTTTATCCATGTCTTAAAATCAGACAAGGCATCATCATGTGATTGTAGCTGTGTCTCTGTTTGCGTTCTTCCGTACTTAAACTCACCTGTGCATAAGTGCGTTCACGCCGACAAGTATGACAAAATGCAGTGCACCATGAGTTGAGTGTGGAACACTGGACACTTCTCGCCCTCAATAGTCGCCATCTTGACAACACTACCCTGTCACTATTCATGCACTACGCAAGTACATAGTGCACACAGTGTACTACGTGTAAGTGTACTAATGGGAGTATCCGAATTGAGACACAGAATGTGTCCAGACAATGTGTCCTCCTGAAAACGATTGTTTTCAGGAGGACAGGAGGATCTAAATTTTCTAAGTTTTCAGGAGGATCTAAATTCGGTGGCTGACATGCTAATCTCTGTTGTGTCCAAGATGCTAAATTGGTTCCACTGTGTCACTCTGATAAAGATGAAATGTCCAACAAATTTTCATTCTTCTTAATCAACGCCTATAAGATTATTTTTTGTTATCAGCCTGATTTCAGCATTTGGTTATATTTCAGTTCCATCTTTTTGTGCGTCTCTTGCAGGTAAACAGGGTCAGTCGTCTCAGATCCTTTACACAAAGAGAGCAGCTCTGTCAGGTCAAGCCTCCGTGTCTTTGCCCTCCACCTCCTTGGCCTCTTCTTCCTCGCTACCTCAGGGATCTCCCGACAGCCGACTGCCACCCAGCAGACCCGCTCCAATTCCCTCATCTCCTAGCCAGTCACAAGCAGCCGTACGAGCCCGGGAGTTTGCTGCTGACCTCTTCAGGCGAGCCCAGGGAGGAGGAGTAGGAGGGAAAGAAAACGAAGGCCAGGCAGACAGGAAAACAGTTGATGGAGGTGAGAAAGAGGCAGCACAGAAACCAGGCGACAAAGGAATACGTGTAGAGAGGAGGAGAGAGGAGGAGGATTGTAGAGAGAGGAGGGTGGAGGAGAGACGGACCAGTTTACCACAAGTGTCAACACCAGGTGGGAGCCACAGTTTGCCACTGTGCTCTGAACAAGTGATGTCTCCTGCCTCCTCTTCCTCATCCCCTTCATCCCCTCCGACCCCATCCTCATCCCAGGAGGTCGGCCCGGGTGAGCCTGGATATGTCAACTATTCACGCCTGCACTTCTGCCTCCAACAGCCAGGGGCAGCAGAGCAGAATGCAGAAGGTGAGAGAGGAGGACGCAGAACGATTTATTTAAAATAAATAAATAAAATTAAATTAGAGCTCTCATCGGGTCAAGTCTGAAGCTGCTGACCAGCATTTTCCCTTCGTTTTCTGTGTCTCCAGGTTATGAAGACGATAAAGTTCAGCTGCCTTTCACAGTCACGGACCTTAAAGGCCGGAACCTGCAGCTGGTCACCGAGCCACACAGTGGACAGGTGTGTGTTTGTGCCAGGATACCTGGGGCTGTACATTCAGAAACATTGCAATACTTATATGAAGGTGTGCTACCTGTCCTGGCAATACTGGAATCAACAGTCAATACACAGCCGAAGGCATTTACCTCAGAGCGCTGCATCAGTCTGGTTTTACAGACAATCGTCAAGACCCCTCACACAAGTTTTTAATTCTTTCATTTCTAGTTTGGGCGATAAGAAATGCTATGCTATCACATTCGTAAAAGTCTTTGAAAAAGAGGATCATTCTTCACTTCTTGATGTTTTTATTTAACTTTTGCGTACGTTTCAATTTGTGTGCTCTCTCTCGCGCAGAGTGTGTGTGTGGAGCAGTTGACTCTAGACTTTGAGTATCTCATCAACGAGGTGATCAGGAGCGACGCTTCTTGGGCCCCTCAGTTCTGCTCCTTCAGCGACTATGACGTTGTGATATTAGAGGTCAGTACGCACACACACACACACACACACACACACACAGTACTGTACACTCACAGTCTCTTTTTCCTCTTCTTCACACCTCATGCTGGTTTGCTGTGGCACTCATTCACCTCTTTATATTCAACGATACAAGGGTATTATTGTCACAACAATCTCACTTTCACATGAGATTACACGGAATTACACCAAGTACTCAGGTGCCGGTTAAAAGCCAACAAAATAAATTATCAATAAAATAAATAACAAAGGCAGTGTATAGACAATAGACATAAAAAATAATAGAGCAGTAGCAGCAGTTCCAGTCGGCCGACTAGCTTAAATTGCACAAGTCCCTGTTTCCCTATTTCATACCTGAGAACTCTTGTGGGTTACAAACTAGTGTTGCATTGTGGGGGAAATGTAGTGTGTTGAAACAATACACTGCTTTCCACCAGTTTAGATTGCAAATGACAAGCGTCACAAGACCAGCGGTCTTTGGGTTTAGTGTATTTTACTCACTTTTTGTCACATACTGTATCTGTGTGTTTGATGTGTGTATCAGGTGTGTCCTGAAACCAACACTGTGATGATCAACATTGGTCTGCTGTTACTGGCCTTCTCCAACTCTGATGAGGAGCACTGCAGGTACTTGTCCTAAATAAACCCAAAGCCTTCTTCAGCCCTGAAGCTGCAGCCGTTTCTCTGTCCCTGCTAAGTCTGCTTTCACCGTCTCTGCTCTCAGGCCAAACACCTACCACTCCAACCTGCAGGTCAGCTGGGACCTAAACACAGGTGTGTGTCGCACCGTGGGCGTTGGTGACCTTACAGAGGTCAAGGGTCAGACCAGGTGAGGAACTACTTATACAACAACACACACACACATGCCTTTCTGTCTGTCTCCTCTTATCTTGTTATGCTCTGTTTAGTTCCGCTGTGTTAAAAGTGTCCGTGCTTCTCTCTCTCTTTCTCTCTCTCGTCAGTGGGAGCGTGTGGAGCTCTTACAGGAAGTCCTGTGTGAACACGGTAATGAAGTGGTTGGTTCCCGAGAGCAGCTCCCGCTACATTAATCGCATGACCAACGAAGCTCTACACAAAGGTGAGTTATACACACATTCACGCACGCATTCAGCATCCTGGTATCGAGCACAGAGCCCTCCAGCACAGACCGAATACTGTCTCGAAACGTCTATGAGGATTCTCATGTATCCAGGTCAAAGGGCAAGTCAGAAGTCAAATCCAACCAGATTAGACCAAGCAAGCTTCTGACATGCACTATTTCCAAAAGACATGTTGACGAGTCACAGTAGGAAAAGAACAGGTGTGAATAACACAAATGAATGATGGCTGAATTCCATTTAGCTATTATTGCGCACGCCAGCTTACTGTCTTTCACATTGTCAGGGCTTACGGCAACACCTGCTGTGACAAGATCCTTAACCAGGACGCTGAAACTAAAGGAGCTAAATGGAATTTAGCCATCAATCATTCTATTTATTCTGCTTTGCTTACTGTGCCGTGTCAAAATGTCTGCTGTGAAAAGGGCCTTGTCGATTATTCCAAGTGTTTATTTCAGATAGATTTGGTAGTAGTATTTAGTTTTATAAATTTGAGTGGCGGGTTTTTTTTATTGCAGCAAATTCTCAGGAGGTATTATGAGTCCTGCATAAAGAAACACGAGGTCTGGTGTGATCAGGCCTCTGTTTTCAGGACTAAGGTGCCAGCCACTATTACATACATTATGTGTATTTGAAAAAAATTCAAATGCCACTCATCTTGTCGCCTGCAGGCTCGTCGCTGCAAGTGTTGGCAGACAGTGACCGATGTACCTGGATTGTATTATGAAGACAGAAGAGCGCCACAAGTGTCAAACCCGCGGGAAGAAAAGCACACACAGATGCAGGTCGACGTGGCTTCGTCATCAGCACGGAGCTTAATCTGAGCAAAACTGCACACGTTCAGTGACCGCGCTTTGGTAACATGTAGGTAAAACACGTGTCAAACTGACACTCGACACAGAACGCTGTAGTTGAAATACTGTAAAGAGGACGTGTTTTTTTTTAAGGTGGTTTGTGTTTAATTTGACAGGTTTCATCCTTTTTTGTAATTGTGTAGTGTATCATTGCTACCACCAAAACCAAGAGCTGGACTGAACGAAGTTTTTGTTTTTATACATAACGGCGCACTGTTATTGTAGTGCGAGTGTTTCTCGTGTGTGTCTGTAACTGAGCGTATGCAATATCTGCACCTGTGTGATATTCACAAGGGGATTTCATCCAGACAATGAGTGCGTGTGTATGAGTGTGTGCATGTTTAATGTGTATGTAACATTTGACCGATTCTGCTGCTTCTTCTGAACCAGTTGTTTCCTCACCTGGTCTGGACCAGTTCAGGCCAGCAGTGGTGATTCATAAGGCTGCGGTGTTTAAAATGAGACAAATTGAAAACAGCACTGCATCACTTGACTCCTAACAATCTTTAAAAAAAGATTGTTAGGACCTGTTCAGGAAGTAGAGGGTTGTTGGGAGTCACCTGCTCAGCTGGTTGTCACCACGTTTACTGGCTTGGAAGGTAAACTTTGTTCTATTGGGATATTTTGTTAAAATAAAAATGTTTAAAAGTTTTTTTGTGAGTCTTTTGTATTAAGAACTGGACACTGTAGGTCAGTGGTTCCCGCCCTGCACATGCATGTTTGCCACTAACTTTATATTTACATGCTGACCACATTAGCTACTTATAGTTCAGATGGATTCATGCATTGAAATGTGTAAAGAGGCATTTTTGTATTTTGTTAGGTTTTGAGAGAACTTTACCTACTCTTAAAGACACTTTATCACTCAAGTATGGCACAATTTAATTTATTGGGAATCGTTTTGGAGCAGACACAGACTCAAGGCTGGATTAGATCCTGGCATTGTGCGATGTCAATGAGCTTTAACAGGTGGTTTATCACGTTAACACGTTAAACCACCTGTTAAAGCCCTGTTCAGTGTTGCTCTCTGCTCTCCGATCAGTCTGACTTGCATCATGGTGCTTGTGCCCTGTTGCTTGGAAGTCAAGTTTTTTGCTTTATTTTGTGACGTACTGGATAATTTCATCTCCGGGAGCTTTTAAAACTTAATAACTTTTAGTAGCGTAAAACAAGGAAAACAAGTCAGTCTTTGCTTGAACTGATTGCAACTGTTATACGTAGCGTATCGTCCATTTGATATACTATTTGATAAGAAATAGTAGTAAGAAGTCGTCTCAGAGGGTAATTCGTTCATTTTAGCCGTGCCTGTGTAACTATAACAATGCGTGCCTTTTGTTTTTCTCACGTGACAGATACACAGGCTCACTATTGGACAGAAGTGAGTAGTACGCCACTGGACTGGGTCAAGCAAGTCATTCGTGGCAGCTACATTCAGTGTAGACAGACATTTGTAGTCGGGAATGACTCAAAAACAAGGACCTGGACATTTTATTGAACGAGGTTTAAGGAACTAAGTCACTACAATGAACTGGTTATGCCCTCAATAGACAAGTGCAGCCTGTCAGAGGCGTCCCAGATCCTGCAAACTACAGTAGTATTTGTAGATACAGATATCTAAGTTTTTATGCCTGTAAAACCTATATCATGTAAAGAAACATAATCATGTCATCCACGTTAACTGTGCAGAAAGTCTGCATTGCAAACTAGATATGACAGAAATGGATAATTAGGAGGCAGTGAGGGTTCTACCAAAAGATGCTATTGAGTTGCATTATGGGAAACGTAGGATCCAGTGGTTTTGGAGCTTGACCCATAGAGACTAAAGGTCTGGATATCTCAGTCTCTGGTGCTTCGAGTTCGATCTCTTGTGAGTTTCCCAACTTTATGGAGGTAAGGGGTCACGAGCCACAAGGGTTGGGAACCTCTGGTGTTGATGATGTGTCTGAGCAAAGACAAAGAACAAAGTCTAGAGTCTAAAAAAAAAGTCTGGCACACAGTTTTGAGAGCAATCACATCCTTTTAGTTAACGGTGAGAATAAAGCTACAAACGTTGATCACAGATTTAAGTACAAAGGTCTTCTAAATCACATTCAGAGGACCTAATTTATAAAAGGTTCAGCAGCACAAGCTAAGGACAGAATCACAACTTTTATAACACATCGCAGTTAGCCATTGATTTGAATTTTCAAGTCAGATGCTGTAGTCTGCCCTCAGCACATGAAGCAATGTAAATATACCCTTGTTTTCTATTTAGTGCTCTTTGGTGGTCAGACCATCATGAAGGACATCCCACTACTACTATTCTGATCTGCTCACTCCACGTGAGGGGCTGCGGGTTGAGCATGTGCTCTATAGAAAGGGTCCATCTAGAAAGTCCACATAGTCACATGCTTGGACCATCACAATAAAAATATAGCTCAATAATCTGGATGGTGGACATACCACAACATACTTCTTAAGGCAATAATGGTTAAGCAACATACAAATAGTTTGAATATATGAGTGTTCGCAAACGGTACATAATATTGGTTATTTACAAAATGTTCAACATTGATACCCAGAAAATAAACATCTACTTTTACACTACAAAACCTTTGAGAAAGCTGTAGCTGGTACATATAGCTGGTACAAAGGTTGCCATGGATACGGTGTAGTAAGTGCTATTGCCTGATTGGGAAGGATAAGCTTTGGCCTTGTCCTGTGGTCCGTTCAGGTTGCATCTATGAAGGTGTGTGTGTGGTGGGGTAGCGCTTGAGCCGTCTGTCTGGTAGGGGTGTGTGTGTGTGTGTGTGTATAAAAGAGAGATTATGAGCTTGAAACAATGGATGTACGATAAAGAGATAAAAGCGTGGATGGATGAAGAACAGCAAACTGGGCAGAATCATCACAACGAGGCTTGACCGTCACCATGTTTTTTTTTTTTTTCTTACAGCTAGCAAAGGTTCATGACAACACCGAGACTACTTCACAGGACCATCATTTATTAATCCAATACAGAATATATAGAATACAAGCTTTTTCAGGCTAGAAATATCTCAAAGGCACAGGTTATCAGTTAATTGCCCAAATTAAGAAGTAACTTAAATAAACGTAAAATATGGCATCCACTAATAGCTGTCAATCAACATCCGTGTGCCAACAAAATCCATGGTGCAGTATCATTCCAGATGCTACTCCTGAGGTTAAAAAAAAAATTATACTTCAGACAATGCCATTCATTAAAGTCCAGCTCCCCTGCATAGTCATTGTTTTAAAAGGCAAGGTGAGTGATATTTTTGAGTACAATGAAGAACACTGGAGTCTTCTCATCGCTCCACAGCAATAAGGTCAGTGAGGATTTACATATATATTTTGTATACATTATTGTTTAGGCTGGACAGGAGTGGCTACTGACATCTTGCCACTGAAAAGACAGGGAAGGCACAGGGAACACGGGGAGGGATGTACATGATCACGTGGAGGCAAAGAGAAAAAGAATGGCAGCGCAAAAGTACATAATGCGAAATTGGCGAAAGGCTCTCTCCCACTTTCTCACATGCTTGCACGCACACCAGACGACCACACGCCGGTTTGCAAACCAGAAGCGAACACAGGGTGACAGGATGAGATGACATGATGTTAAACTTAAAGCAAAAGTGTGTGTAAAGCGTGTGCGTTATTATACAAATGAGTGACTAAGGTGCGCTGTGGGTCTGGGTCAGAGTGTGCAGATTTAAACTCGTCCTGGGCTGCTTGGCGGGCGGCTCCGTTGGCTCCTTCTCCTCGTCGACCGCGCTCAGAGAGCTGGACTGCAGCACCAGGTCGCCGGCCTCGTCCTCGCTCTCCTCGTCCTCGTCGTCCTCTTCTTCTTCTGAGGGAGGAAGGCATTGACATGACATTTAGTGACCTGAAATATGAGGGTGGGGCCAAACTTTTAACATATTTGTGAGGAGATCCACGCCGAAGTCACCTTTCTCCAGGTCCGGAGAGATTCGGCTCTTGACGGTGCTGGCAAACTGCAACACAGAGTAAGGATCGGATATTCATTAACGTATATCACCAAGTGCAGGCTGCACTATGTGAGCGGCTGTAAGTGCAGACACGTACTTCTCCCATGACCGCAATGGGTGTCACTCCTTTAGCCTGGGCCACCCTGTGTTCTATCAGGTAGTACATATACTCGTCATACAGCAGGCGGATCAGATGAAAGGAGCCAAAACTGGCAGCACTGCGCAGAGTCAAGTCCCGGATTACCATAGAACTGGGGAGAAAGCAGAGGAGATAAAGCGATTATGTTAAAGATTAAACCAAATATCCTTATGCAACATTTTTCCCCCTTCCCCTCACCTATAGAAGGACCAGTTGAGCAGGAAGACCTTGGCAGCCTTTGGCAGGGCGACGGGGTTTTGCTCGTAGGGCTTCAGGGCCTGAGAGACGACACCATCCAGCCAGGTAGCCCACTGCTCCAGAGAGTTCTGCTGCTGCAGGGTCATTTTGAAGTCCTGCTCCAGCCGCTGCACCACACGGTCTTCACACTGACACACCCAGGATGCCTGCTCCTGATGGGGACACGGATGGACAGCGTGCTTTATTTCACCTAAAGCACCACAATACGGTAACAGAGGGGAAAGGGGAAAGGAGGGAGACAGCAGGACGAACCTGTACGTTGGTGAAATCAACCCGGTTGAGGTCTGAGAGCATCTGGCTGATCTGTGCGGAGTTTTGGAGGACGGCGCGAGCCGCCTGGGCCAGGTGGTTCAGGCTGGTGTAGCGGCGTAGCGTCTGGGAGAAGGAGCACACACACACCACCTGGAGGAAAGAGGGAGGAGAAAGAATGAAGGGAGTCATAACAAGATGGATAGGATAGAGTTAGATCCCTTTAAATATAATAAAAAGTGGTCACTCGAGACATTGAAGATTAACCATCATACAAACACCTTTATGCGAACCATCTCCTCTGGGATGTTCATCATGGCACCTGTCAACCAATTTTCCAGACTCTTGGCAAAGTTGCGGATGGCCTGAGTTAAGGCACCTGAGGCAGGAAGGGTGGTAAAGAGGAGAAAGAGAGGGAGACACGCTCTATAGTAGAAGGCAAAACCCCTGAACTTCCAAAGACCAACGTTCCCCTCACCTTTTCAGGTGGACATGCTTTAAAAATCACTAAAATCACCAATCGTGATTGGACTTGCTTGGGACTTACTGGGGATGGGTCTCAGCACATCAGAGATGAGGATCTCCACCAGAGTCTGGTAGAGCAGGTTGTCGCATTCTTTCGTCCAGTGCAGCACTGGCTCAAACTTACACAGCACCACCAGGCACGATTTGGGCAGACGCTTCTCGGACTCGTTGTGCCTGGAGGAGAGAGACAGGACGCGGTGGGGGAGAAAATAGACCGTTCATACTCAGTCGCTGCAGTGGATGTATTTCAGACCGCGGGACGAGTGTGTTAGCGACACTTACAGGTTGAGCGATTCTGTGTCGCTGCTCTGGCTGAACCTCCAGAAGGATTTCCACAGTGTCTCCACGAGAGTGAACTGAAGGTTGACCATCACGTCCATAATGGCCTGTGGGGATCACACACACAACATCACAGAGGCGTCTAAACGGTCTTCCTATGTGAGTTTGGTAGCTTTCATGTGTTATAATTATATTACAATCCCATGTCACAGCGTTGTGAGTTAAATGTCCCATTGCTAGTGGGGACATGTAACCTCAACCTGATGTGGACAGAGAAAAAAGCTAACTTCTAAACTAAAGTGTATCATAATCAGTCTGTGTGTGTGTGTGTGTGTGTGTGTGTGTGTGTGTGTGTGTGTGTGTGCCTACCTCGCAGTGCTCTCTGTAGAGAGTCTGAAAGGCCTTGAGGTGTTCTAAAAGGATTCCATCAGGCAGGGTTTGATCTTGCAGATCAATGTCCACAAAGTCTGGCAGCGGCCTTGATGCCTCTGCACAATCGATACAGCAACAGAGGAACGGGAGGGAATGGCAGAGTTACAGGTTATACCAGATCTTCATCACCAATGTATTGCTAGAAAAAAAAATGGTGCAGGTGTCGCTCACCCAGAAACTGCTGATACTGTTGCACCTGCGCAGAAATATCACAGAGTGCACCCGCCTGCTGACCCATCCCACCTGATGTCCCATTGGCAATACCTTGTGTCTTCTGAACTGGCTTTATCCTATTGGGCGGATTAGCCGTCAATCAGGTGGACAGGCAGAGAGTCACAGGGAAGACAGTTGGAGCAATAACATCGCTGAATGGATCTTGTACAACACAGACGCTCTTATACACCCTGTTCACTTTTGGCACTATAATGTGTCTGGATGATCCAATCACAGCTTTAGGCAGAAGTGTAAATGAAACCAAATTGCACTGAGGACACATTGCAATCCAGGCGCAGATTTAAAGACGTAAAAAGCACAGGAGAGGCACGTGTAAGTGTCGTTATAATGTAGTGAGTTCATATAATCCTATCTTTACAACCTGATGGCAAAATTAATTACAAATTTTAAATTTCACCCGTAGCCACAGGCACACAAAGGACGTGGTCACCCACCTGTTTTTCTGTGAGAAAGGCTGCTGCCTCATCGCCATGTGCGGTTGTTCATCCACCAGTCGGAGCAGAGGGGAACCAGATTTGATCCTCAGACCATAGTAGTGGTACTTAGAGTTACCTCTGAAATACATACATGAATAGTTATGACAATACCCTGAGGTACTAGGAAAACCAATGCACCTGTGTGTGTGTGTGTGTGTGTGTGTGTGTGTATACCTGGTCCCTAATCTCCGTGTACGCAGCCCCATGAAGACAGACCTGATGAGTTTGCCGAAGGATGCAGCATTAACAGGTTCTAGTTTCTGCTCCTGGCAGTGCAGCAGGTAGTGGTAGTAGAGGGTGCAACGAGGTAAACTCACCCCCTCTGCCCCCTCGTAGTTATCACACAGCCACTGCACCTGGAAGGAAGATGGACGGTCACAGAATTTTTTTCCCCTGAATTTTCATGTCTTAGATTATAGCCAATAGTTTTTCCATTGAACATGAGCACTCACAGTAGCAGGTGGGGCACGAGAGTTGGGGCTGGAGTAACTCTGTCCTCCACCTGCCCCAGCTCCTCCTCCTAACACATAACCTCCCTGAATTACATAGCCCCCTCCGCCCGCCGCAGCTACTGCTCCCGTTGTTGCCACAGAAACCGGCTGCGAGGTCACAGGGCCGGTGATGTCTGACTCAGAGCTCGGCGTGCCCTCGTAGTAGGCGGAGGAGGAGGCGGGAGGAGTCTGGGAGTAGATGGGCGAGTCGGAGAATGGGTAGTTGCTCGATCGACTGGACAGGAAAAGAGATGTACACGCACGCACACACACACACACAGAAATGTATAAATGCATAATAGGCACAGTTGCGTGACCATGAAAGTTGCAAGGTGAGTGTGTGTGTGTGTGTGGGGGGGGGGGGGCCATGTCTACGAGATATGCAACATGCACAGAGGTGGGACCAGGTTCCCCTCCACTCACATGGTGGGCGTTGTAAAAGTTGCATCTCCACCTCCGTCCACATACTGCACCTGGCCAGAGAACACATGCTCCACCTGGACAACAAGCAAACGGGAGACTTAAATCAGCAACCGGCGGCGTGCACAACAAGCTGTAAACACAATATTGACATATTATGACCATATAATGTTTAGGCAAACATGTTAGCAAAAGGTTGTCTATTTACTCAACTGTAGCATTCATTTGGAGTTCACTACACTACACATCACTACAAGCGAGCCCTTTCACATTGCATGCAGTCATTTGATCCATTGTTAATATAAGATTATGCATCAGAGCAGCTTTTAGCTGGGACTTTTGCAGACATCTAGCCTGAAACAACCCTGTTGTTCTACTGAATAAAGTGTGCCGTGCTCCATAACTGGGTCAAAGGGGTTTTTGTTGAGAGGTGGGGCCGAGCAGGCACAATTTCTGAAACCTGTCTGACAGCTCAGCAACATTATTGTGACACATGCATGGACGCCAAGTTGTTGACTGTTTCTTGATAGACGTGATGGTTTAAAGATGTGTATTAAGGAATACCACTAGGTATTCCTAGTGGAATACCACTAGGATTCCACTAGGAAAAAGGGGGCTGCTACAAAGGGCTGTAGTCTGCCATTAAAGATGAATCTAGAGCTCGTCCACTCACACAGATAGCGTGACCTGTCAGTGTTCAGGTATGTCTCAGACAGCCTGACGAGGCCGTAGTGACAGCGTGTGTGGGAGGGGGCGAGCATTAGGAAAGGAAAGAGGAGGAATGTGATGGAGGTAAAAAGACATTTATCTTATATCATTCTATTTCCATCTGCCTGTAACATTAGACAAAGCCATGCCTTTACACTTGAATGTAATGTATTTATTGTAAACTCTCTTACATGATTAGAAGTGGTTTGTGTGTGTGTGTGTGTTTACCTCCTGGTTGATGTGCACAGACTGTAGGTTGTTGATGTGGCTGGTCTGAATTCTCTTGGCCGCTTGCAACACTGACCTCTGCTGGCGAGCAAAGCCAGAGTGTCAGATACAGCTCTTTGGGTGCTCAATCATTTGTGGTGACTTGCTCATACGTGGTCAAATAACAAATTCATGTTTTTCTGTTTTTGCATATGTGTGCATCTTACCTGTTGGGTGGTCTGCACCGGTTGGACCACCTGAGTAGGAACACCAGGGGCAGGTGGGCTGGAGTCAGACAGACTGTCGTTGGAGTGAACAGAGCCCTCTAGGGATGGCAGGGAGGGGGGAGGGAAAGAGGTTTCATCAGACAACCAAACAAATCTCAACAGAAAAGTCCTTTCCAGAAGTTCAGTACTCACGACATACTGCTTCCAAATCGTAATAACAGCCACCGCAGAACATACTGCAACAAAGTTTTTTTTTTTGCTTAGCTGAAGAGAGACTGACAGCGGGGAGGAGGCAGAGTGCGTCGGTGCAACCCTCCTTCCATCCTTATATCTTGCCTGCAGAAGGACAGCCTTGGACAGCTAATCTCCCCAGATGGAGAGAGAAATCACTCCATCTTGTAAACATGCAGATCAGATGAGAGAGGGAAATGAGAGACACATGAGGGATGATGGATAGAGGGAGACAACAGAGGATGGAGGGTGGGCGGAGGAGAGGGTAATATTCACTTCCTTGTTGCCGTCAGGTGAGAAAACATTTCTACTTCGGCTGTTTTGCACTGTCCAGCTCTCGCTGCGCTGCTCTTACTTAAACCTGGGTTTACTGCCAGCACAACTCTGCACAACCCATCACTTATTCATTTTGCATTATGATCGAAAGTGACAACCAGTCTCTCCCCAAATGTTTGTAACTGTTCCTTCCCACCTTGCAGTTTGGAAAGATAATAACTTTTTATTTGGACATGTATTTAAATTCCTTCCATAACACAATTAAAAATCACAGAATATGTTAATAAATACTCTGATCAGCCATAACTTTATGTTGTAGGAACATAGATTACCTCGTTACAATGGCACCTGTCAGATATACACACACAGTATATGTACAGGTGAAGTGAAGAACACTGATTATCTCATTATAATGGCACCTGTCAGATATATATATACACACACACACACACACACACACACACACACACACACACACACAGTATATATACAGGTGAAGTGGAGAACACTGATTATCTCGTTATAATGGCACCTGTCAGTGGGCGGGATATATTAGGCAGCAAGTGAACATTTTGTCCTCTGAGTTTTCGATCACCTTTGCATCTTTTAAGTCTCTTATTGCATATAAATATCAAAACTGTTGGTTACAGGAGCCCAAAAATGTTTACATTTTATTGGTGGAATAATTTAATTAATCGAGAAAATACCAAGTTATGTTAATTGATTATTAAAATAGTCTTTTTTATAGCCCTTGAATTGGAAGATTTATTTGATCATTTCTGCCAGTTAAACTGGTAAAGGCACAACATTGGGTTAGGGTTAGTGTTAGAAGTGTACTCTTTCTCAAAAGTGGGCTACTTATAACAAAATTAATTCATATTTAAACCAAATCTTCCTTTGACAGTTACTGTCATTATGAAGTCCCTGCAAGCTGTAAAACCCGTAGACCTGTGTGTAGTTTTACTGTTTTCAATGGAAATCTATCGGTACCTCGTTTTAGTCCGGTGTCATAAATGTGGATATATACTTTACGACAGTCCACGTTCCACATACAATGCCACATACAACCACATGCCACATGCCACATGCCACATACAACCACAAGCGCAGTTATTCAGCTAACTTAGTCGTCCTGCTTTATGAGAATGAGACAAGCCCCAGGCCTGTGATTCTCTCACTCTGGGTGAGAGTGCACAGTGTTACTTGATCCTAGCAGGCAAAAAGATCCACAAATAGACGGCCCTAAAATAAACATGCAGATAGACACCAGTCAGGGTCAATTCTCTCTCATTTCCACTAGTTAACACCATGTTTTAAAATACTACTGCTACTTGTTTTTTTATTCAGGATATACATTTTGAAAAGTACACATTACATTAACTACCATAGATACTGGCTTATCAGATGTTTTGTACCACTGCAGGAATCGCAATCTCAAAAAATAAAAATAAAACACCATTATACCACCAACTCTCTCTAACAGCAAAAACAGCAGAGTAGTATTGAAGTCAGGTTCCATCCATCAGCCATCCACGCTCCCACGTTTGGGACCATGCAGCCTAGCAACCAAGTCCATCAGCTTATTTTGTCCTCATAATGTATGCACCACCCAGCCAGAAAGGCAAACTACCTCAGTGGTTTTTTCGATCCTGGTGAGACTTAGATTTTATTTTTATTCTAGCCATCAAATTTTTATTTTTAAAGAAGGAACGCAAGTCGGTAGCGCAAAAAACCTGTAACCTGCATGACCACAAAACACTAACTAACAAACATCATCATGGCTATTATATGCAGAGTGTTGCACACAAATGTAGTCAGATAATTCCTAAAATGTCAGTGGATATCATTGCAACATGTTTTTACAACTGGGGTTGAAGCATTGATGGCCAACGGCAAACTACACAAATTCCTTTTTCAAAATCCTGCTGTTGGCAAGTAAAATCTCAAGATCTAAAGATACGAAAACTGCACATCAAATGTATTCACTGTGTCCAACCAACAGTCCAAAACCTAAATATATTCCATTTACAATGATAGAAACAGAGGAAAGCAGAATGTCCACACATTTGAAAACCTTGAAGCAGCAAATATTGTTTTTTTTCACTTTGATTTAAAAATGTTATATACTGCTAATCAAAAAACGTTATGGAGGACTGGCAACAAAAGACAAGCATTAGACATGATTTTATAGATGTATAGATAAACTGCACTGTTTAGTAACTATCACTATGTACCGGACAAACTGCAACTCCAACCAGCATGTTGTTTCCACCCTACAGATACAGACTTGCAGGACAAACTGAAGCTTGCTGAGAGCGCATGCCACATCACGTCCTCCTGCTTCTTATGAGAGCTAAACATTGTGTATTATGCGTTTGTGCACGGTGTGTACTACGTAGGTATGTGTCATTCATCAGTCTCTCACCTGTAACAGTTACTATGATGTACTGAGGCGAGCTCTGACCGTTACTCTTCTGGACCGCAGTGTGCTGGATGTCAGGGGTTACATAGTGCTGCGTGGGAGTGGTCAGAACCACAGCCTTGTTGCTCTGGGCCTGGGTGGGCGGCGCTTGAGAACAAAGTGCATCCTGTCCTGTTTTTGAGGCCGTGACTGATTGGTTAGCAGATGCAATGGTTCCAGAGGTCGGGGGGATCTCGGACAGGAAGTGCGTCGTCTTTGCGGATGAGGGTGTGGTGGCAGCAGGTGTTGCTATGGTTACTGTGTTGGCCTGCTGAGGCTGAAGGTCCTCAGAGTATCCAGAAGTTGCCATGGCAACCAATGATTTTCAGGCACCAAGTCTGTGCATAAAAAGAAAAAGAGATGGCACTCATTAATGAAAGTGCTACAAACATACATAGCAACACACTTGTTGGCATATTATTTCACCTCCAGTGTGCCTACCTTGACACATGGGTGGGTGTGTGCTTGTGTGTGTGGGTGTGGGTGTGTGCATAGAACATAAACCGGAGGAGGAAGTAGGGTTTTTGTCTGAGACTAAGCAGTAGTCTAGAGCTTTTCCTGTTTGGTCCAGTATGAAACACAGTGCGATCTTAAGAACCATAAATAAAGCAATTAATTTAATTTCCAGAACAAGCTTTATGTTGTTTCAAGTGAAATGAAACCACTAAATGACTAATTAAAGATGAGAAAATATGCACGCATACGCATCATAGACAGCCCCAGGTATTACCATCTCTGGAAATAAACTCATATTAATCACTGTCAGTCTGGACTTTAGGCCATCCCACTGGAAGATAAGCCACTCCTGCGTAAACCAACACGGCAAACAAGACAATCAGATGATCATCAGGCACACCGTGTTCACGGGAGTGACCTGCTGAATTCAATGTCAGTCGAAAAACTTTTTCAAAGTCACAAAAAGATTACGAAACATACTCAACTCTTTTCTCAGCGTTTAGAACTCATAAACGACCTAGTTGCTTGTGCTTTTCTGCAGCTGTTTCTGGACAGCTTGCTTGAAAAGTGAGTTGAGAAAGCGAGAGTGAGCTTCCCCAGCTAGCAGCTCACGTTTAGTTGTGACGTTAAAGCGAACTAGCTAGTTTATAGTTACTCGTGTTGGATAGTGACCACGCCACTAATCACGTGCCATTATAATGCCATCGTAATCGAAACTACAAGAACCAGCCCAAAAATTCTAACAAATTGGCTATAAAAAAAGTACGATTGGCACTACAACACACACCCGCCATCTTGTGCTCTTATCAAAGATCTGACATCGCCATAACAACGGTCTGCGTTTGGAAAGAAGCTAGCAACCACTTTCATCACCGACACGCTCGACGAATTTCACGTTAACGCTAACGACTGTACAAACAAGCACACGTATATAATTAAGATCAAATTAAATGATAATTCTGATAAAATTTTACTTCTTCACCTCTAGTTTGTGCCAGTATTGTCCTTTTTTTGTCGTTCAAGTTTTTTCCTTAGATTTAGGTTGTTGTTGTTGACTCCCGTTGCTTGGTTCTTGTCGCCAGGACTACCGTGACTATGGCGCCTTGCCTTCACCGGGGCAACTGTTGCTACCCTCTCGTCATCGCACCGCCCTACACTAAATGCTGATTGGCTGACCTGGGAGGTGGTCGCAGCGTCGGTAAAATAACCGATCGTTGATTGGCAGACACTCCCTGTCTGTCAATTTAGAGTCAAACGTCAAAAGACTACTTTTAGTGTTACTTATTTGATTGCTCAGAATGTCAAGCAGATAGAAGATGGAAAATGATACAAGGTCATTCACTTCATTCTTTTCACATTAACTGCTGCTACCGCAGCTTATCTTCAACCAGGCTCATAGAAATGATTAATTTTATAAAACATTCAGAAGTCAATTTGAGTCATTGTGGTATCACCAGTTGGCCTCTGAAATCTCTCTGCAATGTGTATGAGTGTGTGTGTGTCACTTGTAGTGAACACCAACATACCCTAGTTATCCTTGGGGTGCGTGGATAGTGATATCCATCCAATGAACGGCACAGCGAGAGAGAGATTGTGCTGGTGACACACAGCACAACCCAACTGACGTGAGGGACAGAAAGGCCATTAAAGGTCACAGATGATTAGATAGACAAGAGCTCTGTTGACATCCCTTCTGGCATCATTCGCAACTTAATCACAACTTTTCTTTTTCTCTATGTGCATTGTTGCCCCTAAAGGTCTCCAGTCTTATCTCTGGGCATGATGAACAATGGAGCTGAGCTGAGGTCCTTCTCTGTGATGCTGAGGCCTATATAAGGTAGGGACTGTCCAGAAAAAAATCATAAAAACCAGACAGACACCTGAAGCAATTTCCAGGCTTTTCAGACACCTATACGGCGTCTTTTCACTCTCACCATGTGGAAGGCAGCACTCTTGACCTTGGGCTTGTTGGTGGCGTTGGTAGACAGGGTGCGGCCCAACGATGGCCATCCCTCTTTCTATGGGGTGAAACTGTGTGGAAGAGAGTTCATACGAGCTGTCATCTTTACCTGTGGTGGTTCTCGCTGGAGGAGAAGTGCAGGAGACTCAGGCAAGAGTGTGTGTCTGTGTGTGTGAGACAATAGATATGTTTATTTCTTACGATGTTTTGAGTTAAACTGTAATATTAAGAGATTCACCTTTGCTTTCTTACCAGCTCTTATTGGAGAAGAGGCCTTTGATCCATGGAACACAAATCCCATCCCTCAACTTTCCAGCGAGCAGGATCCTGCAGCGTCTCAAGCATGGAGGGATCAAACATTGAATGTGGCAGCTGGATTCGGCCGCTCGGCTCGCTCACCAATCTCAGAGGAGGTGTTGGAGGCTCTACGGAGTGCAGATAGGAAAGGGCGGGATGTAGTGGTCGGACTGTCCAATGCCTGCTGCAAGTGGGGCTGTAGCAAAAGTGAAATCAGCTCTCTCTGCTGAACCTTGTTTCTTAAATACACGTCTTGTCCTGTCACTAATGTAGAGCTGTACTCTTTATCTATGTGATTGCTTCGTTTCTTCACCCTTAGGATTCTTAAAATTCCACATCCCATCCAACTCACCGGCCATGTGTTGACTGTTGATACAGGAATGTGATTGTGTACTCAATGTCTGTTTACTGTGATTGTCACAAATCAATGTAAATGTTTAATAAAGCTTCGTGTAGTTGGTATGAAAGTCTCTCTTCCCTCTGTTCAACGATACTAAAAGATATTTCATGCTGTAAGAACACTTCCACTTTTCAAAAGCCTCGTTTCAGAAATATGGTTAGACAAGGATTTCGAAATGAAAGGAAGTGGTGGTGACTACGCACTGAGTGGCTTGATATTCACTGATAAAGAGTTGCTTTCTGTGATTCTACAGGGTGTAGAGATGCCAAATATGAACACATTTATAAAGCAAATCAAGTACAATAGACATGCAACACATGGCCTCTGTGAAGCCTATAATGTTGGACTTTGGTTGTTTATTTCACAGGAATTTTCTCATCCTCCCATCAGAGGTGAATGATCGGTCATGTTGAGATACATTGTCATAAAAACCACTTCACAGTGGTAGCAGTAGGCTAGTTGTTAGTTTGCACTGTGGTTTTTTATGATATTGTGTCCACGCCCTGTATCAGTTCATATAGATCAATTAAACAGTGGTTCAGTGCTCTATGGATTTTAACTTGACACCATCTGGTGGTCAGAAAGGAAACACAACGCACAGCGATGCATATACCATGTCTGTTCACAGGCTTGGTAGTATCTGATGCGTCTTCATTAAGTAATGCATTTTTCAAACACCAGCAAACGCTGGTACACAATGTATGCACGCAGTCTGTCTTTCAGACGGTAAACTTAGTGACTCACCTACACGGTTACCCTGCTCTACGGTGTGTCCAGTACGGAAGCCGAACGTGATCAAACTGATCACCCGGCTTGATTGCAAGGCATGCAATCTCTGTCACATAACAGCTAGCACAGCAACCACACAGATCCACTGAGATCAGAAGTTTGTGTTTAGCCACACATATCGCAGTTATATTGTATTTAATGTTAGTTATTAGAGTGTAACTGCACTATTGTCTATAGAAATATAGATCTACCACATCGGAGTGACCAGGTAAATCCTTTCGCGGTACTTTCAAGATGATGCTAGCTAGCGATGCTACTGGTAGCGGGTTGATATGCGACTGCTCTGTTATGAGTATTAATGCGCTCCGTTTGCGCCGACTTTGTTGTTTTGATCGCAAACACTACTTTGACAGCGCAACGTGGCGTCCTGATAGTTAACGTAAGATAGCGTTTTGCAGCTGTTTTCTGTGTGAATCTTGTACGGGTCAAGTATCATAGCGACGCTAAGCTAGCTTGCTAGCTGAATGAACCAGACATTTGCGCTTGTGCCGTCTGGGCCTAACTAATGTGGAAAAGGCTGGTTAGATCACGATTTATACTTGGTGTTGCTCTTTGTTCATGCAACTGTAACTAACTAATGGGCGACTGCGTAGTAGTAAATGTCCATAAACATTAACTCATTCACGGCAGTGTTTTGCTACATTGTAGACAATGATTTACAAGTAATGTAATATATGTCCATCATGAAGATTCAAGCAGCCAATTGTGAGATTAGCAAGTTGTTGCTATTAGTAACGGTAGCTTGCACATGCTGGTTGTTAGCGCCACCTCTAACCGTTACTGCGTAGCTTGCGTTACTTCTACGTGATCTGAGTAATAACGTACGGGGTGGTGAGGTAACGTGGGGCTTTACGTGTAGTACACGCTTCATAAACGGGCAATGTGTGTGTCTTTGTGTCCCGTAGGATGGAGTGGCAGCCAGATGAACAGGGTCTGCAGCAAGTGCTTCAGCTACTCAAGGACTCCCAGTCCCCAGACACAGCAACACAGAGAGCTGTGCAAGAAGTATCCTTATATCTGTGTGTGTGTGTGTGTGTGTGTGTGTGTGTGTTTGATAGTGAGGGTGAGAGAAAAAGGTGTGAGATTTCTGCTTATGTGTCAAAGTGGGTGACAATGAAAACGGACTGGGTGTGTTGTCGTGCGCAGCCTGCATCAAGTAAACCATTGTGATTGATTGCAATCGGATATATTTATCCACACTGTCCAAATGTTAAACAGGAACACAAGGTGTGTGAGCTTTGCTGTGTGTGTGTGTGTGTGTGTGTGGGGGGGGGATGATTGTACTCCTTAACAGCGTGTGCAGAAACTGGAGCAGCTTAACCAGTTTCCAGATTTCAACAACTATCTCATCTTTGTCCTCACAAGCCTCAAATCTGAGGGTATGTACATGCATGTCAACAATAAGGATACTAACAATAAAACAGGATTGTAATTTACTGGTAACATTCTGTGCTTTGCTTGCCCCATTTATATATTTCTGTATCTAACCTCTTTTCCATTTAAAAAATGTCTTTATACTCTGCCTCCCTCCTTCCTTCCTTCTGAAGACGAGCCCA
Source organism: Nannoperca australis (assembly GCA_036023655.1). Lineage (NCBI taxonomy): Eukaryota > Metazoa > Chordata > Actinopteri > Centrarchiformes > Percichthyidae > Nannoperca > Nannoperca australis. The sequence goes on along the minus strand of JAVQJD010103798.1, from coordinate 16,711 downwards.
CTCGCTCTCTGAGCGGTCTGATACTGAAGAACAATGTTAAGGCTCACTACCAGAACTTCCCCCCCAACGTGGCTGATTTCATCAAACGAGAATGCCTCAACAACATCGGAGACCCATCGCCGCTTATCAGAGCTACGATCGGTGGGTGTTTGAGTGAGAAAGAGAAGATATAGAAACAGAAAGCTAGTGTTGTTGCATTTGCTAGCCAGTGTGAGTCAGACTGCCATGTAGGTGGTTGAATCGTTGCAGGTAATGTGGCTCTGTGGGAGCGTTCAAGATGTTTTAAATGACAGAACGCGGTGGCGAGTTACGTTATTAGTTACCCCTGAATTTTAAAGACCGTTACCTTTTTTTCCTCATCTGTCATAAAGGTATCCTGATCACGACTATAGCCTCCAAAGGAGAGCTGCAGACTTGGCCCGAACTGTTGCCTCAGCTATGTAATCTGCTCAACTCGGAGGACTATAACACCTGCGAGGTCAGAATCACCTTCCCGCACACGCAATAAGCTTTTAAATGTTATGTAATAATCAGAATGATATATTTCATTATGATTTTCTCTGCCTTTCAGGGTTCTTTTGGAGCGCTGCAGAAGATCTGCGAGGATTCATCAGAGTTGTTGGATAGCGATGCTCTGAACAGGCCTCTCAACATCATGATCCCCAAATTCCTACAGTTTTTCAAGCACTGCAGCCCCAAGATCAGGTCCGTGGAATCGCCAGTCTTTTTCTTTCACTTTGTCTCTCCTCCTCGGCCTTTCCTGTTAGAATCATCATTACAGATCCCACTTGTTTGTGTTTCTCTCAGGTCCCATGCTATAGCGTGTGTGAACCAGTTCATCATTGGTCGAGCTCAGGCTCTAATGGATAACATTGACACCTTCATTGAGGTGAGCGCTACAGGATTATGTTTTGGTTTAATTTCCATTGTTTTCAACCCCCCCCCCCCCCCCCCCCACACACATGTACCTCCATCACATCTTCCTTATAATCCTCCTCGTTAGCCCCTTTCAGAGATGAAATTTGTAACAACTCATCTACCTATTGAAGTTATGTTATGGATACGTTCAATTGTCCCCTTTGGCTCACGACAGCCGACTTTATCCACAACGGGACTCCAATGAAAAAGTCTCTCTTCAGAGTCAATTATGTTGCTTCAAAAACAATGTCTGTGAAATGTTACTATGTCCTAAGTAGGCAGATTGCCAGGGCAGCTTTTACTGCTCTGCAGGTAAGACACCAAACTGAAGTTAGTTTGGTAATCACCAGATGGACACACATTTTACTCACTAGAGTCTGCATAGAGTTGAAGTTAGTTTAGTATTGAAGTTGTATCATCACTGGCTGTGGGGTGGGGGTGGGGAGTGTCCCTCAAACCCTGTTCATGTCTGGTCTCTTTCGGATCCAGAGTCTGTTTGCACTGGCCGGTGACGAGGACAGCGAGGTGCGGAAGAATGTGTGCAGGGCTCTGGTCATGCTGTTGGAAGTCCGCATAGACCGCCTCATCCCACACATGCACAGCATCATCCAGGTGAGGGTGGAACTTCATCTCACACACCACTTTAAACCAAAAACATGTGGCTTTCAGTTCCTTCTCCTCCTCCTCATCTCCTCTTGTTGTCCGTCACCAGTACATGCTGCAGCGGACTCAGGACCCAGACGAGAACGTGGCTCTGGAGGCCTGCGAGTTCTGGCTGACTCTGGCTGAACAGCCCATCTGTAAAGAGGCCCTGTCTGGCCACTTGGTCCAGTAAGTGCTCACATGCCGACAGGTCGTTGGACAGGATTAAGTTGATGACAAGGAAGTCAAAATCAAGTGTTGTAAGAATTTCAACGGCGTAATAATGTGGTTGTTGGTCTCTTTTTTTCAGACTGATTCCTATCCTCGTGAATGGAATGAAATACTCTGAGATTGACATCATCCTTCTAAAGGTGAGCCCCCCCACCCCCGCAAATCACATGTTCCCAGCTCCTTATACAAACACTTCTGCCCTCTCCCTTTGTCTCTGTTCACCTTTCCCTCCGTGGTCCTCCAGGGCGACGTGGAAGAGGACGAGGCAGTTCCAGACAGCGAGCAAGACATCAAGCCCCGCTTCCACAAGTCCCGCACCGTCACTCTGCAGCACGAAGGAGGGGAGGGCGAGGAGGGGGAGGACATCGATGAAGACGAGGACGACGACGACGATACGCTGTCGGACTGGAACCTACGTAAGTTACAGAAATGCAGTGTTTAGTAATCCTCTCTGGTGACCGTGTGGCAGTTAAAGTGCATTCTTAGGCTTTATAACATAGCCTAATGTTTAGTACAGCTTTGTTTTAACTACAGGAAGCATTATTACAGTTCTTTAATGCTGTTGGTGGTGTGTCCCCCCCCCCCCAGGGAAGTGTTCAGCTGCGGCTCTGGACGTTCTTGCCAACGTGTTTCGTGAGGAGTTGCTTCCCCATCTCCTGCCCCTGCTGAAAGGCCTGCTTTTCCACCCTGACTGGGTCATCAAGGAGTCTGGCATCCTAGTGCTGGGGGCTATCGCTGAAGGTGAGACACAGCACAGACCATCTATTGGAATACAAAGTATACTTCAGTCAAATATATAAACAAACAGACTCGTTTGTTCACACTGTTTCCTCTAACATGAGCTGATATTTGTATTGCTTGAGATGAAGAACAGAACTTTTCTCATTTTCACAACAGTGATGAACAAAAAGCTTTATGGGGTCCAATATTTATGCTAAGCTAAGCTAACCAGCTGCCGGCGTTTGCTTTAAAGTTCGTGTACAGATGGTGAGAGTGGCATCGAGCTTCTCGTCTAACTCTTGGCGAGAAAGACGTATAAAACCCGGTTGTCTTTCCAGGCTGTATGCAAGGCATGGTACCTTACTTGCCTGAGCTCATCCCCCACCTCATCCAGTGTTTGTGCGACAAGAAGGCCCTGGTCCGCTCCATCGCCTGCTGGACCCTCAGCCGCTACGCCCACTGGGTGGTCAGCCAGCCCCCCGACGCTCACCTCAAACCCCTGATGACTGAGCTGCTTAAACGCATCCTGGATGGCAATAAGAGGGTACAGGAAGCAGCATGCAGGTACGGCTCTCAGTTGTTTTTCCACATGTTCGTGTTTTTGTTGTTGTTTTTCTTCTCACTTCTCGCTCGCGCATCCTTCTCACCCATCTCGTCTTTCCTGCAGCGCATTTGCCACCCTGGAAGAGGAGGCGTGTACAGAGCTGGTGCCTTACCTGAGCTTCATCCTGGACACGCTCGTGTTTGCTTTTGGGAAGTACCAGCACAAGAACCTGCTCATCCTCTACGATGCTATAGGGACACTGGCGGACTCTGTGGGACACCATCTCAACCAGCCTGTGAGCACAAAATGCTAAATGTTCAGTGTGTAACGTAACGTAAGTTGTCTTTTGTGGTAAAGGAACAAAAAATCACAGGCGAGAATCTCGCGCGTTTTTTTTAGGAGTACATCCAGAAGCTGATGCCGCCCCTTATAGCCAAGTGGAACGAGCTGAAGGATGAAGACAAAGATCTTTTCCCTCTGCTTGAGTGTCTGTCATCTGTAGCCACGGCGTTGCAGAGCGGCTTCCTCCCCTACTGTGAGCCCGTCTATCAGCGCTGTGTCACCCTGGTCCAGAAGACACTGGCTCAGGCCATGGTGAGCCACACACACACTCACATGCACGCGGTCTTTGCAGAGGCAACTTGTGTTTTTGCTGCTTTACATTAATGACACCCATCGTGCCACTTCTGACCTTTTCTCTCCTGTGCGCGTGTGTGTGTGTGTGTGTGTGTGTGTGTGTGTGTGTGTCTCAGATGTACAGTCAGCAGCCAGACCAGTACGAAGCACCTGACAAGGACTTCATGATCGTAGCTCTTGATCTTTTAAGCGGCTTGGCTGAGGGACTGGGTGGCCACGTGGACACGCTTGTGGCCCGCAGTAACATCATGACTCTGCTTTTCCAGTGCATGCAGGTGAGGAGAGCCCGCGTGTTAGCTTCAATGTATTTATTACCTCTCTATATAGACGTTTTCATTGTTAGTGATGGAGTCTGCCATTCTGCACGGGAAACAATGCATGCATGTACTCCAGTGTTCATTCATAGAAGCCTCCACAGTCAGCTATAACCCCCCTCCTGCTAATGCAAAATAGTCAATAAAGTTCTCAGCACTCGCAAATTAGTATGTAATGTCCGTTTCCTTCTGCTGCTGTGCAACATAAAAAATGTTACATGCTTATCGAGCTGCAACGATTAGTCGATTAATCCATTGGAAGAAAATGAATTGACAACTATTTTGAAAATCGATCATCATCAATCTTTTGACATTTTTGCTGATTCCAGCTTCTTACATGTGAGGATTGGCTGCTTTTTGTTGGTAGTGCTGTGAATCTCTCTTATTCAACAGATGAGCCACAAGGGTGTATTTTATTGTGAAGCAGCCACAGGATGTGCACTTTATTAGTCACAGATTTTAGTGCTAGCTGCCATTGACCACTAAAAAGTCAGTGTACCAAACAAGAGGTAGTGAGCTTTTAAAAAAAAAAAAAAAACCTTTTAGCAAGACTGTAATGAAACAAGAAAAGCTGCTACTTGTGCCAGTGGACAATTCTTTAGGCCTGTGGACGGTGTGTGTGTTTTCACATTTCTCTTCGTCTCTCTGTCTCTTTTGTCCCAGGATACGATGCCTGAAGTAAGACAGAGTTCATTTGCTCTGCTGGGTGACTTGACCAAGGCCTGCTTCCCTCATGTCAAACCGTGTATCGGTAATTATCTCATCGTCTCTTTCACACACACACACACACACACACACACACACACACACACACACACATGCACATACAGTACGTATGTAATGTTCCCATAATCCTCCTCTTTGTGTATCTGATGCGATGATTACATTTTTTCTTGTGCGTGTGTTGCAGCTGAATTCATGCCAATCCTCGGGACAAATCTGAACCCAGAGTTCATCTCTGTCTGCAACAATGCCACCTGGGCCATAGGAGAGATCTGTATGCAGATGGGTGAGTTATTTTTATGTGATGCCATTACGTGCTTGTGTGGTTGAACATGAGGTGCAGTGTATTGATGTGCGTGTCTCATTTGAATTCTCTCAGGAGTGGAGATGCAGCCGTACATCGCTATGGTTCTGAACCAGCTGGTGGAGATTATCAATCGACCCAACACCCCCAAGACCCTGCTGGAGAACACCGGTGAATCAATACACAGATGTTTTTTATGTACTTGTTTTTCAAAGGGCACTGAATGGTTCACATGGGACACGTGTGAGTGCAGTTGGTGTCATGAGACTGCACACACGATTCTAACAGCAGTCCTGACCCCTCTCTCCTCCTCCAGCAATCACCATCGGTCGACTGGGCTACGTGTGTCCTCAGGAAGTCGCTGCCGTGCTGCCGCAGTTTATCCGACCTTGGTGAGACACTGTTCAATGTCTTTTTCTGTGTCTTTCCTTTTTAATTGACTTGAACGTTTGGAAAATGCTTAATATACTCACTGCACAATCAGTCACGTAACAAAAATATTTCAATATTTAAGATGAAACCCTCTTGTCGTTATATTTGTTTGTTTTTTCCTGGTGTTTATAGTGAGAGGCTAGACATTTTTGGTTTAGGCGCATTGTAAGTGCTTGAATTTAACTCTGTTAAAAAAGCTGCATCAAGTTTAACGGCAGCTAATAGGTTAATCATTGCACGCCGCAGGTGTACGTCTCTGCGGAACATCAGAGACAACGAGGAGAAAGACTCTGCCTTCCGTGGGATCTGCATGATGATTGGTGTGAACCCAGGAGGTGTGGTGCAGGTGAGGCATCAAGTTATTGCTTTCAGAGTCATGTGCATTTGGCTGTAAACCCAAGGGCTTGATCTGGAGACCATTAACCTTTTTCGAAACCTTCTCACCTCTTCCTCTGCATTCGTTCAGGACTTCATCTTCTTCTGTGACGCCGTGGCCTCCTGGGTGAATCCTAAAGACGATTTGAGAGACATGTTCTACAAGGTGAGGGGCTCACTGGGTGACACGCAATAGTGTGTTGGTCGGGGGTAGAAACAAAGTCCAGGGTCATATTGAGGAGCAAGTTTATATGTTTCCACAACCGGTTCCATCCAAAGGCTGATGTTAGCTCACCATGAAAGCATCGCACTCTTCTGTCTCCTCTCCCCCTGCTGTGTGAGTCACTGACCGGTGTAGAGACCTCAGGCGAAGCAGAGTTTGTTTATCTCACTATTCTGCTTTGAAGCTCAGCAACACTGACACAGCTCTTGTTCTGCAAATAAATTAAGCTTACCACATAAAGGCCAACATGCTCTGCCTTGATTAGGTGTCAGATTGTATCTATACTAATTGAGAATTTCTATAGTATTCTGACAATTGACTGCAAAGTGAATCCATAGTAGGCCAAATTAGCCTGGTGATCAAGCCTGTTCTGTATCACTATCATTATACTTTTTCTGTATGAGTTAACAGTGACTTTCACCAAGTGTCACTTTATGTTCCTAAAATAAGGAAACGTGTACACTCATTCTTCCCTTGCTGCTCTGGGATGAGGCCGAAGGGAACTGTTAAAGGTTCACATAGTTGAAGAAGGAATTATCAACTCCCTGTCGTAGCTGAAAGTCTGCAGTCTTTGGCTCAACTGCTTGGGAAGTTTAAGGATGTGCCTGAAATACATTTTCCCCTCCATCTTCTACCCCTTCTCGCAGATCCTGCACGGTTTTAAGGAGCAGGTTGGGGAGGAGAACTGGCAGCAGTTCTCAGAGCAGTTCCCCCCGCTGCTGAAGGAGAGACTGGCAGCCTGCTATGGCGTTTAGATTCTCTACACCAACCCAATGAGGTAATGCCACACATCATTATTTAAACTCAAATCAAAGCTATATAAAAGTTCATACCAGAGTTAACTTTGTGTCCGCTCTCCCTTTTATCCATCCTCCCAGGTGAGCCAGCAGGAGGAGGGTGAATGGGAAACTCATCCATCTGTGTATTGCACTGCCCAGATCTGGGGGGAGGGAGAGGGACGCTATTGGCCGCTCCCCCTAACGGACGGCCCCCACGCCCTATGTGTTTGTCCATAGAGGGAGGGTGGGCGGGTGGGAGGGAGGGACCGAGGGACACCTCTAGATTAACCAGGCAGGGACCCGACACAGAAAAACTAACTGGTAGGGACAGATAGAAGGACATGGAGGAGAGACGAAGGGAAGAAGACAAGTTGGGAAAGAGGGATGCAGGGAAAGAGACCAGCAGAGAGAAAGTTCAGGGGAGGAGAGGGAGGGAAAGAAATCAGTAACAAGGCAGCGAATAAGAGCTACAGAAAGGTCTGTAAGGAGGACAGGGACAGTTGAGATTTTAATGGGATTCTTAAACTTAAGAGTAACAGATAGCTTGACCTACAGAGACAGACCAATGTACACTGACTCACACATATACACTTGCACATGCTGTACATGCTGTACATGGACTGTGGGTGGCACTATTATTTTGACTTTTTGAGACCTACTACATGTAGTTAGGGACGGACAGGCAGGTGTCTAAACTCTGTTCATTTTCTGGGTGATATCTTTCTTTTCCGGGGAATAGGATTCAATATGAATTAATTCATCTGTTGTCACTGAATTCTACTTAACTGTAAGATAGTCACGCTATCCGCATCTATGTTTCCTACCTTCATTTTGACCAGAGTGCTGCTTCACAGAGCTATATCTATCTATCAGACATATTCCTGTCACATTTTCTAACTGATCAAAAGAGGGGACAAAACAAATTCAGTAAGAGCAAGTGTCTTTCCTCGTGGCTTCACAGAAACCATTCCTGTAGGAAGGGAGGATTAGGGCTAACATTTCTTTTCTCATCAAAGGAGAAGAAATCGTAGAAAGAAAATCACATCCATAGTTGTCTCTTTGAGGTTTTGTGTGTGTATGTGTGTGTGTGTGTGCGTGCGTGCGTGCGTGCGTGCGTGCGTGCGTGCGTGCGTGCGTGCGTGCGTGCGTGCAGTTTGTAAATCCTTACTTCGGCATTCTGTGTTAACAGTGTGAAATATGTATTGTTTTTGATATGGTACCGAGCTAAAACTTGACTCCCACTGCAATGTCCTTGGCACCTGTTAACTGTGACCAAGTGTTTGTTTATGTGTGTGTGTGTGTGTGTGTGTGCACGTGTGTGTGCGCGCGTGTGTGTGCAAGAGAGGGCGTGTATATGTTGATGTCTACATTCGTACTGATATCCATTTGATGCCATATTGATATCTTAAGTAAAAACAGTGATTGGCAATGTCATTGTGATCTTTATAATGTTTTAAAAATGGTCCATATATTTTTTTTATTTTTATTTTTTTTTGCTGCTACTGATATTTTTTGTTTCTATAGTGGACTTAAATTCGCACAATTAACACAAAAAATATTTGAATTAATGCTATTTTCAGTGACTGTTAAGTTGTTTTTGCACTTTTTATTTTATTTGACCTTTTTTCTTTTTTGTATGGACTTTTTTTTAACCTCACCCATATGATATGTCTTGACCCTAATGTCAGTGTTTGTCATACTGTGTTGCACTGTGAAATTAAGTGTCTTTGACTGGCAAAAATATCCCAATATACTAAATGGCAAATAAAAACTTTGTGAAACTGGGACTAATCCGCACCTTTACAATGACTAACTTTGCCATATTGCTGAGGTGTGTGTGTATGTGTGTACGTGTGTGAGATCCTGCATGTGTGTGTGAGATCATGCATGAGTACCTGTTTTGCCTTTGAGCATGTTTTGGATAGTTAGATGGCGTTTATATGATGTGTGCACAGTGGGGGTGCAAATCCATTGTTTGGAAGCGTTTGTAGCCTTCCCCACCTACTTCGTGTGCATGCTCTGCGTCTGTGTTTTCACTGTGCGTGTGTGTGTGTGTGTATGTGTATGAATCTGTGTGTGCAGCGGTGTATGTTTGACGTTTTTCTGAGTAATATGATTGCCCTTTACACACCAACACACCACCTCAATTCCCAACGAGAGGAGAGCACAGTATACTTAAAAAAAGATAACAGCTAGGACACTGCCAAAGAGCAATAGCCACTGAAATTTAAAAAACAGTCAACAAGTAAAGACAAGCTGCTATTTCAATATTCAATATGTGCATCATGATGATGCAAACATACAGGAATCGAAGGGCTTTTAAGGTTAGTCATGGATTTTGCCAGCAAAATTGACTACAGGGATCTATATTTTTATTCTGCTGTTTTCCAGCACGCAGACATTTGGAAACAAAGACGTCGGCACTTGATTTGACCTGAACTGTGACCGCTGAGATAATCAAGTCAATCGTTAATCAAAAAGTTCAAATACAGGACAATCGGAACCCCATTCTAGTTCGATTTTCACAGTCTCAAAGTTCAAAGCTTGTAAGAGAAAATGTTTTTGGTTGCATGTTCATTTTAGTGTTTTTTTATCTGTGTAACTATTGTTTTTAGTTTCACAAACATTTTTGTATCTGAAGGATCGTTGTACATTTTCCTCGGATGATATTGTAGTAGGCAGTGACCGATGCGTGAATACAATGAGTTTGAAGGAGGGGAGGGGTGCAACGGCTTTTTGAGTAGGGGTAAAGAAGATGGGAACAAAGGAGAGGAGGAAGGAATTCTTTTCTAGATTTTGTTTATATAATAAAGAGCACGATATTGTTGCAATTTGGCAGAAAGACTTTGGTACCTTTCTTCTTCTGTGGATTACTTCTGCCAGTTGTGTTCCCCATTTCTGAAGGTGGGAATGGAAATAAAATGCTTCGAGTCTGTTATATGATTTATAGTTCATGTGTGTAAACTTTCTTGAAAATCCAGCTGGATTGTGGATTCTTGAAATAAATCATGCATGCTGAAGGCTGGACGTTAGAATTGCCAATCTGGTGTCTTTTGTGAGAAAAAGAAGAGTTGGGGTGTAATGTACCTTTTTAAAACAATAGCCAAGCCTCACGACAGTTACATCCCGGCTCTGTGTACGTCCACAAGTAGAAACCCCTATGCATGACCAACTTTATACCACATGACTGAACCTTTTAAATGATGCATATTTAATACTGCAGTGGTTTCAGCTTGAGTAGTGGTGTGTGTGAGAGACACAATACATTTCTACACATGCTCAGCAGCAGCAGGTTTATCACATCTATCTAATTATAAAAACACTGCATGATGTCTTCCAAAACTTAGCTGCCAGTTCCTGCAGGTTCTCTTACTTCCAGCTCGAGATATCGTGTGTATGTGTGTGTGAAGTACGAGAAGATGGCCGGAGCCCATCAATTTCATAAAGAAAGAGGATTTTCAAAGGTCAAAACTTTTAATGCAAAGATGCAATTAGATCTGCTAAATTCTTACCTTTAAACACATAATCCTGTCTCTACATACAAATTATAAAACACTAAATTATACGCTCAGCCCTCAGAATGCAGCCACCTCATATTAACACGTTTCAATTCTTATTACTAAGCGTACAGATCATTGAATATATTCAGTGTGTCTGTGAACGTTTCTTAGTTTAACAACATTACCCTGGTGCCCTTAACCACCAAATGTATGGCAGTGGTGGAAAGAAATAATAAAGAAATCAATTTATTTTCTTTAGACTACTACTGAACATACTGCAATTCATTCAGTCTGTTACAGTAGTGTTAATAGTTGTTTAAAGTTACGATGGATGAATGTGGAGGATATAAAAGTGCATATTCAAAGAAATATAATGAAGGTTTCAAAAGTCATTCTTACTCAACGTCTTGCATGAACTGCACATCTTTTCTCACTGCAGGCTCTTGTCGATGAGAAATGCTTACTCCTCGAAAGCGTTATTTGATAATGACCATGATGAACTGTGGCAGCCTTTTGTGTCTGTGCCTGAGAACTTGCTTTTTTGTGTGCATTCAGGCCATCTTACCAAGAACAGGGATTCCTTTTCATTCACTTCAGAGGCAGCGATAGATTCTTACATTTTCATAAAGTGTGTGTGTTTCTGTCATCTACTAGTCTGAGCCCAAATAAACAATGTGATAAAGCTGTAGGTCTGTCAGAAATCTCCCTCACACCACAGATCTGATTTATCTCTAGCACCATAATTACGGGCTTCTCTTACAAAGCAGATAATCTTTTCATCCCTACCTTGATATTACTTCATACCCTGAAGCTTGGGTTGGAGCCGGGACAGAATGAGTCTCTGTCTCCATCCCAGTATATCACTATTTCACATCAAACATCATCACATACAGTGTAGGAAAATGTACGACACAGAAGATAAGATATTATCTATAGACCTTTATTCTGCATATCTTTTTAGCTACTGTATAAACGGATAAGAACAGGCATTTCCTGTTCTGTAGTTATCCTTATTTGGCCTTTTGCTCACGTTCCAATGGAAAAATGGCACCCCTAAAGTTGACGTCAAAGTCTGGTCAAATCAGACAGTGACAAATTAAGACTCTGGCCTTATCTGACATCTTACATTTGGTCTCTTTGGGCTTGTCACTTGCAAACAGATGCACACAGCATGTTGACCTGAATAAAAGAGTATGTCTTGAAAACATAATCATTTATAGCATGTTGTTAACTGATGGTCTTAGTTAAAAATGCTTTGTTACTTACTAAGGTGGCTAACAATCGTTTTGTTGCTTGATGGGTTACAATGGTGGAAGAAGAATTTTGATCTTTAACTTATATAAAAGTAGCAATATCACACTATAAAAATACTCTACTACATGTAAAAGTCATACATTCAAAATTGTACTTGTGTAAAAGTATATTAGCAACATAAAGTGCTTAAAGTATTGAAGGTAGCCTACTCATTATGCAACAGAATGTCTCCTGTAACAATATCATATACTACATTATTCAATTATTATTACTATGGGTGGAGCTAATTTTAATAACCGTACTACAGTGCTTGAATAAAAACACTTTCCACCACTGGTGGGTTGAGCAGCATGTCAGTAATAGCAACATGCAAGTTACCTTAATATCTTGTTAGCTGGTTGTTGTTAGCTAGCATGCTGTTAGCTAAAGATGGAACCTGGTGTTATTGACAGAAGTGAAATGGCCCTGTACACTCGCCTGCACTCTAACACTCACACAAATTCATTTTGAAACCATCATCTTTTGGTCTCAGCTGTCTATAGGTCAAAACACCATTAAACATAAATCCTGGCAACCAAAGGAATGCTCACCAAACGTATGGCACATTTCACAATGTATTGATAATTTTCTATTTACACATTTTCTGAAAGTTTATTTCACATTGTGAGAAGTTTCAACCAAGAACAGGGATGACAAAATTCCACAAAAAGCTCAGACAAGTGATCCGAGGGTCTACAATTTTTTCTATCTAGTCAAACATCTGTCTTTTTCCTTTACAGAAATCACTCTAACATTGAAGAGAAGCACTGAGGTGATCCAACATCATACATTTCAACATCATCATTTCATACCGTAGCCTGTCCCATTTTCTCTGTATTTACATTTAAATGTGATATGCTACATTAAAATGCCAAACAAAAGGTTAATATAAAGACAATTACTCCAGGACTCATTGTAAATTTGAATGACATGAAGCTATGACTATAAAAATATAATCTAGTTAGAACAGAAAAGTGTATCTACAACAAAAACGGCCCAGAATCAGATGCAGTGCATAAAGGCTGTTGTATATAGACTCATAGTCACTACTTGAGTCTCTTAAATATGATTTAAAAAAGAGAAACAATGTGTGCTGACAGACACCATTTCCATGGTCATTAATGCCATTGTTTAATGCAGTGTGTTGTACGATTTCTGACCTTCTTGATACTGTAAAGTAAGCATCTAATACTATTTGATATCTTACAATGTAGTAGAATTTGACAATATTACTATGGTGTTACTACTTGCCTTTTCACATTACTTTTTCTTTTACTGTGCCTCTGCAAGTACGTTACTGACAACTACAATAGGACCAGTGAAGAATCACAATATTATCCCTCGTTCTATGCCGTCCTCAATCATCTCTTTTTTTCTCCTTGCATTATGGCAGTGGTGGAAGAAGTGTTCAGATCCTTTCCTTAACAAAAGTATCAATACCACACTGAAAATACTCCACTACAAGTCTTAAGTAAAAATGTTACTTAAGAAAAGGTATGTAAGTATTATCAGCAAAATTTAATTAAAGTATCAAATGTATAACTATGCAGTAAAATGAAAATGGTCCCTACGAGTGTTTTTAGATTAATATTAATTCTGCATTAATGTATATGTTACATTGAACTGCTGTAGTTATTTAAGGTTCTGCTGATTTTAATTGCTTTTTATACTGGTTGGTAGTTTAATTGACAGCAATGCATCATAATATGTTTGTAGCGTCGCTCTCCTGTGAGAACCAAGTATCTCCAAATATCTCCATGAGCTTAAAAAAAAAGAAGCTGTTTTCAGCTTTGTGCATATTCCAGCTGATCTGAGGGAGGGTTTAAAATACTTTTTTTTTAAATCCTAAGAAGAAGTTGAATTTTCTCAACCCATAAAGGAACACTTCATCCTTCAGTTTATTTATTTTTTAAACATACAAAATCATCAAATGTGGTGATACATGGTTTTCTCTGGACAGTAAGGGTATGAAAAAGTGTAACTAGTAACTTAAGCTGTCAGACAAATGTGGTGGTGTAAAAAGTTGCATAAAATGGAAATACTCAAGTAAGTTACATTGCACCACTGCATTTCAGGGTCAGAAGTTGCTGAAAATCTCTTGTCTCTTGCTCCAGTCCATGGGAGGCGCTCTCTTCTTGTTGCGGCTCGCGAGGGCCTTTCTTTTTGCCTCAGCAGCTGTGGGACTCAGACTCAGGCCACTGTCCATGAAAGGGCCCGAAACATGCCTGTTGTCCTCATCAGGGACCTACAATACATACAAACGTATACGTTTTCTGCACACACTCGTTTTGTTTCTTACATTATATCTCTCACACCTCCTCTCTCACCTGGATGCTCATGTCCGAGCTGCTGATCTCTGATTTGGTTGTGGAACTTCTTGAGGACTGAGATGCTGTGCTCCCGTTGGCCCGGAATTTTGGAGACGACTTTGTGATTGGGGAGTCTGTCAGCGGGATGTTAATGACTGGTGGATCTGAGGCGGGGAGGTCAGAGATCGGAGAGGGGGTGTGTGGGGAGCTTTCTATAGCAGATTCCTCCACATAGACCTCTGTGAGAGAGTAAACAGAAGCACATGAGGAATTTTGTCTTGAGAGAAAGGAGTGTGTGTGTGTGTGTGTGGGTGTGTGTGTATATACAATTTGACCTTTGTCATGGCTGGTGGTGGGCGTGATCCCCAGTCTGTGAAAGAATTGGTCCGTCTCCTGATCGACCACTAGGAGGCGCACTTCCTCTTCTTCTGCTCTTATCAAAGCAACCACCTCTGAGTGCCTCAGGCCCTCTATGTTCACTCCGTTCACCTGAGACGGAGAAAAAGGAGATGTCAGAGGAAACCGAAACAGTTAAGAAAAGTGAAGATAAACAAGAGAAAATAATTGAGAGACCTAATGAAACAGGGCAGAGATCAGGAAGTAGCCATAACACAAGCAGGAGGCACCGTATGTTTTGGCTAACAGACCAAAAACAGATAGAATCTGTGATTTGAGTAGATGCAATTTTATTTGCATTAATTCCCTTCCTGCCTCCACACAACATGAACTTTAAACCTCATACAGATGGAAATGGAAACAAAGTCTCACTCATGCAAGTACACAAGTCTGTGACGCGCATGTAGGTGTGCATACATGTCCACATGAAACCCCCCTCAAAGAGAAACCAGTCTCTCCATTCAAGATCATCCCTTTTCGTCATTTCTTTCATTTACCCTTTAAAAAACACCCCTCTAAACCTGAGCCCAGCTGATCTGCTCTAATCCAATCAGAGCTCAAATCAGTGCACAGGCCTGATTAATATGGGGAATTTTCCCCACCAATTTACTAAATTAACCTCTGACAAGAATTATGCAAGTCTGCACATATAGTCTAAAAAAGGAGATCGGGGTCTGCCTCATTTATTTTTATATATGCGCTTTGGTTGTACCTCCACTAGTCTGTCTCCAGGCCTGATGTCTGCACTCTCAGCAGCAGAGCCGGGGTCCACTGAACGCACAAACTGTCCCCTCTTTGTCTTAACGCTGTGCAGGTTGAAGCCGTAGCCTTGCTCCCCCTTCACCAGGTGACACAGACGGGGAAGGAGCTCAGTCGTCGGCTCTGGTGAGAGCTGCACCTATAAAATACAGACATAAGACAACAGCCACCGTCTAAATCTGTCCAATACAAAAACCCTGCAATGGGTCACAATGTAATAAGTGTTGATTTAAATGACCATATCAGTGAGTATGGATGTTTTAACCCATTTACTACAAATCACACTACTTCACATCACAGCTACACATTTGTTATTGAGATTTTCTTCTGATGTGTTTTTCCTACTTTTCCAGGCAGCAATTGGTTTTCATTTATTTCATACTATAAAAAAAAACTGAAGCTTGCTTGAATTGTGTAATCCGTCACAGTGAACAACAAATCTGCATTCCTGTTTTTTTATTAAACTTACAAAATCTGGGTGTGCTAATAGATTTAAAACACAGCTTGATTTGAATAGTCCGCACTGCTTTATCATGCAAAGATAATATGAGCTCGATTTTAATGGATTACACAAGGGAGTTTCAAGAGCCTGCACACATTCACATCAGTCAGAAATGAATGAGAATCAATGGCTGCTTGTAACAGCATAAAACATTCATCCAAAAATATAAGCTACTTACTTAAGCAGTTAAAACTAGCAAAAACATTGGTATGCTCCTTTTAATATATTATATTATTTTAGTCTGTAGTGATGTTTGTTGGACTCTTTTCTTCTTCAAAAATGACCATAGAGTTGAACGGTTGATTAATTTAATAATAATAATAATTATATATATAATGATCAATTAAGAATCAATTATGGAATATCAACTTTTAGTACAATAGGATCATGACATTATGATCCTATCAAATTATTTAAACAAAATTCTGTCAAAGAAAGTGTAGAAAGAAAGAAAGTGTCTGTGAGGATGAACCAGTGGTCTCCGAGCTGAGCTGAGTGGGCTAAGTGGATCTAGCTGAGACATTAAGACCAATCCTGAGCCTAATGACCAACGACAAGAGTTGACACATTGCATGACTCACCCGCTGACCGGGCCTCTACAACTATGTACATGCTGGATGTGTGTATGTGTGTGTATGTGTGTGTGTTCTGTGCCAGGACCACGCATTAGTCCCTGTCTCGAGGGTAGCCCAGGATACTGACTGTGTTGTGACACTGCTTCATGGGTGGGCTGACCTGAGGCCTTTCTGACAGATCTTTCTGTCTGTTCTGCTCTATCAACAACAGACTGATTGTGCGCGCACACACACACGCACACACGGAGAGTGTTTTAATAGTTGTGAGTGTGAATGAATGATGATACGTCTATCAGTGTAGCAGAGTACGTCCCTGTCTGACTGCCAGTGTGCGAGCCGTAGAAACGGAACAGAACATCTTGGCAACAGATCGCTATGGTGACAGGTCAGGTCACTGTGGTGATGGGTCACCCTGTCTCCTACTGGTTTTATAGATCTCTGATTATGTTGATGACCTGTTTACTATTTTTGTCACGTTGGCCCAAATTAATTAATTCACACGCACACACACACACACACACACACACACACACACA
>JAVQJD010103797.1:0-12444 GCA_036023655.1 Nannoperca australis | reverse complement strand
ATAAAGGAGAAGCCTGCTGTGAGACGCAGTACCTGCCGTGGGTCGTTTAGTTAAGATTCTGTAGTAACTACCTGCTGATGAGACGCCTTCGTCCATTACGGTTCCTACATGTTTATGTTGGAGATGTTCTTTCTTACTGTGGAGCTGCCGTGCCATGAAAGTTTGTGTTTACGCAGTTTGCAGGTAACACACGTTTTACTGTTATTTAAAGTGAAGTGCTCCCACACTGTGGAAGTTTTTGGTCAAATTTTCTTCATGCTTTTCTCCGTCTCCACCATCATGTTTTTTTAAATTTAATTTTAAGTAACGTAGCCAGCTCCAACAACATAGACCCAACAAATCGATAAGGAATTTATCTTTTGTAATCGATTTTTTTTAAGTGAATCCATCCAGGATTTTTAGAAAAGGGTCGAAAATACTACTAATCAAGTACACAGGTGCTAAATACATATTGGTGTTACACCTCCAATATGTCAGTTTGTATTCTTTGTATGTTTCTACAGCAGTAAGAGGAACACAATGAAGCAATCAATGCTTTAGCAATGTTATTTTTCACTTTTATTTATGACAATGTAATGTGTGATTTGTATTAAAAGTGTGTGTGTTTCTGACCTTGTAGGAATGTAACACCGCACACACAAGTGGACTTCAAAGTATGGAGTCACCACACCCTGAAGGCAGACGCTCTGCTGGGCAAAGCCACGCTAGACCTAATTCAAGCCTTGGAGCAACATGACAGAAAATGTATGTTTAAGCTACATCAAACACCCAGAACCATATTATAATGTCAGGTGTAGGGTGGCATGTGTTCATTATTTAACAAACAGTTGTGGCACAGTTACTACAGTACCAGACGAGCAGATTCATGAAGGTGCTAATTATTTAGACTAACCGGCATCAGCATCATGTAGTCTAAACATTTCCTGTCTCATGCCCTTATCATCTGGTCATCCATTGATGTATATTAGAGATCATTGAGGTTTGTTGTAGACGTTGCCTGATATCCCACAGTACAGATGAATGTGAACAATATACGTAAAGCATTTCTATGGAAGTGGTTTGCTTGATGTTTTTGTTGATGTCACTTTATTGGAATACCTCTTTCCACACCATCCCTGCTCTGCCTCTACAGTGGAGAATGTGAAGGAGGTGCTGAAGCTGAATGTGGAGCAGAAGGGAGTCCTGGTATCCACAGGAGAGCTGACCGTCTACCTAGATGGACTGACTGTCACTGACCAGGAGGAACTGGCACCTCTTACCAACGGCAATTCAGCAAATGGCACCAGTGAGCTGAGTATTTATGTTAGGGGGTGTGTGACAGTGGGGTTGCCCATTTTCAATGTCAGTGTCAATCAACGAGGAAGCACAGGGTAACATTGTTTTCTTCAATCCTTCCCAGAATTCCAACAGAATGGCGACGCCATCCATGAAAATGGGGACTCATCCTCCTCTTCTTCAAGGGCTGCGAACAGGTAAACTGACTGAACAATGCAGCCATTTTGGGGCATTTCAAGTTGTGCCACATATTTCATGTGTAAGAAGAGGCTGTCGACTTCACGTTTCCTAAAATGGTTGTTGGCCTGGTTAGAACTCCTTCAAACCAACGAGCATGCTTATCCTCAAGTAAAGGAATGCTAACAGGCCACAAAGAGTTTTGTTAGCACAGTTTTTCCCTCCTCCCCAAGGTGCCCTTTAGGAACACGCAAAGGCATATTTACTATCAATACTCATATTCTATTGCCTTGTGCTAGCTCACGTCAAAAGCATTTTTACCACAGAGTGGTTTGTCTGGTCTTTCTGTTTTGTGTCTTGCTTTTCCTTAGTCCTGGCTATCCCCTTCTCCTGCTGTAAGTTCTGGTGCCGACGTCTATTATCTGTCACACTGTAAAATAACCCTTCAGTTAGGCCAACAGGTTTTTATTGGAAACCCACAAAGGAAGCATTTCTGCTCATTGCAACAGATGGGGAGGTCGGTGGGGGGTTGAGAGGGATGTGGCTGCCTGGCTCCTCTGCATTGCAGTTGCTGAGAGGACTGCAAGACACAAACAAGTGTATATTTAAAACTTAGTGGTGTTCCCCCTTCCTGAGAGTTCCAACTTCGTCCAGCAACCTACTAAATAAAATGCTGTATTAAAGTGTGCATACCAGATAGAATGGCTTGGAACGTGTACTGTGCAATCCTGGAGGCAGAAGAGAAAATGATTGATGGTGCGATAACTTTACAGTTGTTAAATCCCACTTTGCAGGGGAATAAACTGCTGTGCAGGGTGTTACCTCTGATTAGCCCCCCCTGCAGTATTTTTTTTATTGTGTCTAGTTTTGCTCTGAGCTCTGCCTTTGCCTCACTGCCCCTCCGAAATGTAATCACTTGCAGTATGTAAAAGCTAGCCAACCAAAGGTGAGAAGTCGGTTATTTAGCTGGGAGCCAATGCTTGTGTGTGTGTGGGGGGGGCTTCTGCCCTACGTCTTTCTATTTGTGTCTCTTTGTCTGTTGGCTTGTTGTCCTTCATGGTCTTACATCACTGTTACTGTACTGGGTGTTTTCTGGCAGTCTTCACTCCACGCCTCTCCTCTTTTTCTCTCTACCTCCTTTTATTTATTTTTCTCTTCTGAAATCTTTCCTGAACCTTACCTCGCCCATGCTTTGATTTCTCTTTTCTTTTCTTTTTACTCTTCTTTTCTTTGTTGTGTTTCCTTCCATTCTTTCCCTCCATTTCGCTCAGCTTGTGTTTTGACTTTTCTTCAGACAGCCATGTAGGGAGACCCTTCCTGTGGTGCCAGAGGTGCCGGGTTTCACAGCATGTCAAAACACTTGGTGCTGGCTACAGGAGTATGATGTTCTATTTGGTTTAAATTGCTTGTCTGTTCATTTTTCTTTGACTTCACACATAAATATTGAAACATCAGTAAAATGAGAAAAATAAAGTACAAGATACAAATGAACAAATAACCATGACTGGAAGGATCACCAACCTCTGCTGGGCTCGACACTGAAATTCATACCTGGGCAGATATGGTGCAACATTAGCTGGCAAGACTGTCTGTGCAATGTGTCTTACCGGATGTTCTGTGCTAAGAATAATGAAATCAACATTCATTGGAGTTGACCCTTCCTGACTTGTTCTTGGTTGCTGCCTTGTATGTCTGACGAAGTGGGTTGCTGGTTGGCCTAGACAAAGCCTGGGCACGAGTCCTATGAAAGATTTTTGTATTGGTCTTAGTGTGGGCACCAAGTGAACTGTGCCCGCTCACAAAATGGCCTCTTCAGCTGTGCCCATTACATCACAGCTGCGTCCTATTATGTCCTGTCCTTCTAAGACAATAGTCTCAATGTCACAAGACAGTCTTTTATCTGATGCCCGCACACACAGGGGAAGTAGCACACATTTAGCTCACCCTCACTAAGCCCTGTAAATCCAACTTATTACAAGCCTGTTTCGGGCCAGTAGGAAAAACATATACAAATGAATGATATAGCTATATAATTTGTTAGGAGTAGTTAAGGAGTTGTACCCTCTCGAGATTCATATTTGATGAAATGCTTTTGAACTTCTTGTGTGTTTTCTCCTAAAGCTCGGTGAATGGTATGGACTTGGGCGCGAGGTCAGGTTCCTGTTCGGCCTCCAATGGTGTGGATGGGCAGGTACCTTCCAGCTCCTGCAGCCCTGCCCTTAGTCATGTCATCAACGGAGACGCCACACCCGACTCCACCCCAGTCCACCAACCCTCAAACAGTGACACAGAGAGTAGGACGGGTGAGCTTGATCCTTAGTTTGCATTTTAAAATGTGTGAATACTTTGAAAGGTTTAAAATAGAATCCCGAGTTCCCGTGTTTGTTTTCCCGGGTTTGTGTTGTTTTCGCGAATTTTCCGTGCTACAAAACCCTGCAGTCTCCCAAGATGTGTGCTATTCAGATGTTTCTCTTTTACAGTCATGATTTCCTATGAGTGGCAATGTTCACTTGAGAATTGGAAAATATATTTACTGAATATATTTGATAAGCTTATAAGGCTCATGTAAATGGTAAAATAATGTATTTTATTACCTGACCACATCAATTATAAATGTGCATTTTTCCAGCAGGTATTCACTGTGTTGCCTGGGCTGGGGTACAAACTACTTTAAGTTTAAGGTCTTCATGGTTCACTCGGTTGTAGTGAACAGTAGAGAAGATCAGTAGATTCATTTTCATTAAGTGAGGCCTGTAATCTCTGCTGCTGTCAGCACCTCTTTTGAAAACTCCCTGGAGAGATAAAGAGAGAAAAGGAAAGCAGATTGCAGTATGCTGTGGAGGACAGGCACGGCAGATGAAGCACATTGACTGCAGTGAGCTAAGTTTGATGGGAAAAAAATCCAGTTCAAATGAATTAGCGTTAATTAACTTTAAAATTAATTATTAACATTATTTTTTCGAATTAATTGAAATGCTATCCGATAATCATAAAAAGTGTCATGGTTTCCCTCATTCACGGTGCCTTCGCTGCCTTACTTGAGTGACAAGCTCACAGGTAACTTCAGTATTGTTGTACAAACATTACTGTTGCATTTTTAAAAGGCAGTAAACAGCCTTATCTTTATCAATCTATGATGTCATGTTCAAAATACTTCCACACATAACTTCTCAGATGGTTTGGTGACATGATATATTTAGGAATTTTTCATTTAGTCAATTTCCTAATGTATAGTTCAAATTTCAAATAAATAGCAACAACCCTGCTAAGGCATCACAGAATTATAGAGTTCTGCAGGGAGACCTTGCCATAGCTTATAGTGTTTTGATTTAAGAAGTTGAAAATCCATTTTCAACTCTTGATATCACTTACATCAAGTCATAGATGGAGAAAGTGTGGAGACCATGCATGTTAACAGCACCATTGTCTTTCTCTGACTTGCCTGTAGTCAATGGGGAATCCTGTGATGTTGCACTTGGGCCATCGTCTGCTGCAATGGGTGAGGTGCTGCCCCCTGCAGACAACCACGAGGACTGCAATCAAGATGCCGCCCAGCCAGACTCTGACACAGCACCAAATTGCACATCTGAACCCTTGTCAACCTCAACGCAGCCTCCAGCCTCCTCTTCTGCTGCTAAGCCTACTGATGGCGCTACTGCTGCTCCTGCTGCTGCTTCCTCCACATTCACCTCCCCAGCACAGGGGTCCACCACCGTCACAACCTCGACATCATCGTCTTCTTCCTCCCCAGCACTGGGAGAAGCGAATGCTTCAGGGGGCGGTGGTGCTGGTAGCAGTAGTAGCAGTGCAACTGTAACGACAGATGGGGCCAAGCCCAGGCAGCAGGTCCCCAATGCTGGAGCCTCAGATCCTCTACCACCAGGGTAAAAAACCCCACCAAGTGCACTTTCTGCATTCCCTGAATCTGTAACAAAGAAAAAAGAAAGAAAAGAAAAATAAATATATATTATTATTGTTAGAGCTGGGAAACGATAACATTTTAATTTAACATGAATAAAATGTTCCGCACGTTTCAGCAGAATCTCTTCTGTTCTCATAACAGTCAGAGCTTGTGAAGCTCCCACTGTTCATCAATATAATGCACTGTAACTCCGAGGTGGTTACCCAGCGATGTCCAGTAGTCTCCAGTGAGAGCAACAGTTGGTGCTTTTGTAGTCCTCTCCTTTTCATAGAGCTCGTGTGTTGTTCTTGTGATGGGGCGTCTTGAGGCTCATACATGTTGTCACTCGTTCGATCTTCAGAACGTTTCTCAGACCGACAGTTTGTAAATATTCACTTTGCGGTGCCGTTTGTTAGCTTGTCTTGCTTTTGTGTATCTGTACTTCTCCCACACACTCCATCTAACGTAGTCAACGGTGAGCAGTGAGCAACGGACTTTCAAAATAATAATTTTAAGAAATGCGTTAATGTACAATAAAATAATTGTCGCCGTAATTTAATTAATGCGTTAACGCGATAATAACATGTTAACTTTCCCAGCCCTAATTATTATATAAAAAACATAAATATTGTGAAGTCATTAAATAAGAGGGTGCAACTGTAAAGTGATACTCCAGCCAAAACAGCAAAGCAAAACCAAAATCTCATCACTTCACAATCATGTAACTCATCTTTTTTTTAATGTTTCTAACTTTTATTTCTATTTATTGTCATCCTCTTGCACAACCTTACTAAGCTTTTTGTTTGCTGCCTGTTTCTTTTTCTTCTTTAAGATGGGAGCAGAGGAAAGACCCGCATGGGAGAACATACTATGTAGACCACAACACCAGGACTACTACCTGGGAGAGACCACAGCCACTACCACCAGGGTGAGCGTCTTCCTGTTTTCAGCCCTTTTCAGACATGGCATCTGGAACTGGTCTACATAGATGTACATAATTAAGCAGCTGATATTACAATATGAGGTGTCCTGATATATGACTATAACAAAAGAGCTGAAGGGGAAGCATCCTGGGAAGCGCGGTGGTGTTTTTTTCCCACCAAGTTGTTTTTTTCCTACATCGAGACACCTCGGGGGTCATGTTCAAAGTTTGTTTGAGGAAAGTTTCACTTGTGATTAGGTCAGTTTCAGTGAGAGCTAATGTCTAGTAACATCAAACGGAAGTATTGTTTCTGTTTCTGTTGTTGATCATTTACACTTATAGAACTTTAATGAATTGTGTTCAGTGGTAAGCATTTTCTTCAGGCTCTTTCATTTATTTTAAATGTAATTACCTATACGTCAGTTTCAGGTATTAATCATAAAATAATCTTTGATGTAAATCTCATTCTGAGAACCTTTTGAAGAGTACTTTGGATGATTCAGGCTGGCTCATTCATTTGCTTACCAGCTTGCTTTTTGTGTGTCTTATTGTACCGTCTGTCTCCTTCACTCTACCAGTTGGGAGCGCCGCGTGGATGACCGCGGCAGGATCTACTATGTCGACCACAACACTCGCACCACCACGTGGCAGCGTCCCACTATGGAATCGGTTCGCAATTTTGAGCAGTGGCAGAGCCAACGCAGCCAGCTGCAGGGAGCTATGCACCAGTTTAACCAGAGATACCTCTACTCTGTAAGACAATTCCCACCCCCACCTTTCCGATATTCTCTTGTCTCCTCAACCTCCTTAAAACATTTTCTTTTACAGACGTTGCAGATTTTGTTCTCCTGCCTTGTAATTAAGTTTCTCAACATTTTTACTTTTTAGTTTTCATTTTACTGTGGAATACCACTTACATGATACTGTACGATACTGTACACACCAATATTCCATACACTAATAATCAGGCAATGTGGACATTCACCATTTAAGAGAGGCAATATGGCCAGTTTATCCCAAATTTGTTAATTAGTGAAATTAAGATTATTTGACTATCAGTATGTAGTCAGGTCTCCCTGCACTGAGGCTAAAACATTTGCACTCTTTTTACTTAACATTCTTTGCAATTACAAACACCCTGTGAATTTGTGCATTAAGTAGCAAGTATTATACATTTTAAAAAGTAAATACAACTAAATACTAAATACTTGGTTTATTTTTATTCCCAATATATGTCTAATTTTGGTGATGAAAGATAAATGCTTCCAATCTGAAAAACTGCATTCTTTTAATCATACGCTCAGTGAACCCTGTGCACCTGAGTGGTCACCTGACCACATTGGATCCATCCAGCTTTTAGCTTTTATCAGCTTTGTGTGTGCATTTAGCTGAAACCATTCACAAACACTTACCCAGTACTTCAGACAACAGAGAACAAATCGGTGGCTCTGACTGAAACTATTTAAAAATATATTTTACAGTCTGTGAAGATCATTTAGGTTCCGGTGGTCTGTGATATCATTGATCTCTTTGCAGTCTGTAATGGCTCAGATATCACATGTATTGTAGCAGTCCAGAACCCTTCTATCATTATCTAGAGCTCTTAAATGGCTCCACATTTTTGCAAATCGATCCCTTTACCAACAAATCACAAATATTTGTTATGCTTGGTAAAAATGTCCGTCACATGGGTTTTTCAGCTTTTGAATGTTTTTATTCACTTCAGTTACTAGTTTTCTATTTGTTTCTGCCCAGTATGCAGTGCAGACTTCCCCAATACATTTCCACCGAAAACTGTATTTCCAACTTGCATAATGCAACTACAACAATGCAGCTTTGAGTTTCAAGTCATTGCAAGCTGATTTTCATATCAGAGTAAACTTTATGGAATCCAGTGACTGCATTGAAGGTGGTATAAAGACAAGTCAGAAATCCCAAACACTACAGCATGCTTTGAAAATGATTGTCCATATTGTTAGGTATACAGTACATTACATTACATTTAGACATTTAGCAGATGCTTTTATCCAAAGCAACTTCCAAATAAGAGCTTTATATAAAGTGCATAGAACCATGGTCGAAAACAACAAGATGTCTCATCAAACTTGCAAGGGCTGGAGATGAATCACAAGTGCTAGAAGTAAGCAGTAAATAAAAGAAAAATGTACCGTATTATTTTCTCACCCTAATGATGTGTTTTCCCTTCCTAATCGGCAAGGGTAACAAAGTCATTGTCAATCTTGTCATCATGATGAGCTTAGTGATGTTACCTGAGACCTATGTGCTTTCCATCCTGATGGATCGCATGTCTTTCTCTGGGTGCATTTGTTTTGCAACTCCGCCCACTCAATATGTAGCTCTGCTCATTTAGCCTAAAGGTGAGACCTTTACCTTGTCAGAATTAAACATATGCACACCCCAGCCTCTCCCCTAATCTGCTTATCTTTGTAAGGGTCCCCCTCCAAAGTCTTTGATCTCAGCAGTGATGTCATCTTCACTGATGGTGATAAGCACACAAGACAAATCAAAAGACAGACAGCCAGAAAGTACTGAGCAGTAACCAGCCACAGAGGCCCTCTTGCCAGCATTTCTTCTCATTTTGTTTTCATTTGGAAGATTCCACATTTCCCTGATCCCTTTTGTGAAATATATTTTTGCTTCGTTTCTTTTTTTAATATCCTGGATATTTTGAGTATTTGTTTTTATAAATGAATGTCTATGTGTGCATCCCTCATTTTCAGGCATCCATGATGTCTGCTGAGAATGATCCTCTTGGCCCGCTACCTCCTGGTTGGGGTGAGTTCACATTCTTTATTCTAAATGTTGTACATATTTTCCACTTGTAAGTATGTACTGTACTTTAAATGGGAAATGGATGTACATCTGCAGTTCTTGCTGATAAGAAAAACACAGAAATGTTTCAATACACATTGTAGCTATTTTCATGCCAAAATGGGTGTTTATACGAAAGTGGTAAGTAAAATTAAAATTATTTTGAATGTATACAAATTATTTTGGTGCTTTCACTGTCTTGAGTGTCCTCTTAACCTCCTCCCCATGAGCTCCTTCCTTTCTTCCTTCAGCTAGTCGAATAAGTCTGTTCATAGCACGAGTTGGCGCTGGTGATAATCTGACATGTCTTGCCACATTGCTGGACCAACTGTCCAATCTGTTTATTAAGCTACAGATTCCTGTCTGTGTGTCTTTTTTGTTTTTTGTTTTTAGAGAGGCGTGTGGACTCTAATGACCGAGTGTACTTTGTCAACCACAACACCAAGACAACTCAGTGGGAAGACCCCCGAACTCAAGGGTAAGTTCAATGCCAGAAAAAAACACAGGAAAATGTATTCTCCACACATGGCCTCACTCTGGTCAATTTAGAGAGTTCATATAAAATGCTTAAGATAATGATTGTACATCATAACTACATAAACCTGTTTTTCCAGCACGACATACAGCAGGTGATGAGCTACAGGGAAAGAACAACCTATAATCATCAAAGCAGTTTGAACTCCTTTCAAACTGTCCATCTCCCACAGATGCCAGTTCCCAATGTCTTTTAGCCATGATGGCACAATTAACCTGAATTTGTTTTGGAAAAACAGTGGAAGCTGCAACTTGCAGCTTGTTGTGCAATATGATTATACGATGAAACAGCCTTGACTGTAACCAACATTGCAATTTAGACCTTACTTGTAAAAGTTGGCCCATCGTGATAATAATATCTATTACCATTAAAAACCTCTAGGAGGTTTCACTTGTGTTTTATGTAGTGTCTCTGGCCTGTCTAGATTTTATAGCTGTAGTTTAACAAAAACACGTCCATAACTGAGTATGGGGTAAAGTCTGTTGTAATGTTTCTAAGGTCCATGTGGAGTTTCCCCCCAGCATTGTTGCAATCAAATGTTGTCTTATGTGTTTTGGATGTACATGTTGACCTTGGACACATCTTCCATTTTCCACATGTATCAGTCCATGTATATAACTGCTCCATGTGTGTGTGCAGGCTACAGAATGAGGATCCTCTGCCAGAAGGTTGGGAGATCCGGTACACAAGGGAAGGTGTTCGCTACTTTGTGGATCACAACACCCGAACCACCACTTTCAGTGACCCCCGCACTGGAAAGTCCTCTGTGTAAGAATGCATTATTAAATAATTTCCTTGTTCACACGTGCCACATGAAATTACATGTTACCAGAGGCTGTGGTCTGTATTCTGAAAATCTGCAGCCATGGGAAGTCATATCACCACATGGAGTAATTTTAGCCAATGTACATAAAGCTCAAGGATGGTAAAAATGGTTCCCACAGGTATTTAATTTCAAGGGTTGTATTTCACACAGGGACATTCAGGGAATTATATATATTTTTTCCCTGAAAGCCTGGAAATCTTTCCAAATGTTAACTTTATGGGACCAAACCAAAGCATATTTTACATGCGCCACATTTTTTTCATTATGGTGAAGATGCAACTGTTCACCCCTGTAGAAAAGCTTTCTTTCCATTCCATTGATTGGACTACAACGTTTGACTTTTTAATGCTTTGACCTTTTTGTTCCTCTCAGCACCAAAGGCCCTCAGATTGCTTATGAGCGCAGCTTCCGATGGAAGCTTGCCCATTTTCGCTACTTGTGCCAGGTAGGTGTTCCCTTTCTCTCCATCTCTCTTGTTTCTTGTTCTCATTCACTCTCCTGATCTAATTTTTCTCCAGTACATTAATGCTTTACCTCGTCTTTCCTCAGTCCAATGCTCTCCCTAGTCATGTGAAGATCACCGTCTCCAGACAGACGTTGTTTGAGGACTCTTTCCAGCAAGTAAGAGGGTATTTTTACCACTGTGCAGTTAATCCTATATAGCACATACAGTATACACAAGTGCAGTGATGCATCACAGCCTACAGGCATGAATTGTCCTCTGTTATACATTTAAATAAACGTATGCCAACTGTGCCTATGTCACTTGCAGATGTTGTGGATGAGCTGATCTCTTGCGTGTCTTCTCTGTTTATTAGATCATGGCCCTAAAGCCTTACGACTTGAGGAGGAGACTTTATGTCATCTTCAGGGGCGAGGAGGGTCTAGATTATGGTGGCTTAGCACGGTAAAATAAACTATATATAAATTATTTTTTAGTGCACACTATCTTTTTGAGAAGTGTAAACAGCAATTGATCATCCCGCCTCTCTCTTTTCTCCCATTTTCTATCTCCCCTCCATACACTGGGTTATCTCCGTCCTCTCTCCTCGCCTCTGCCCTTCTTCTGTCTTTGTGTCCCACACCTCACTTTGCAGAGAGTGGTTCTTCTTGTTGTCCCACGAAGTGCTGAACCCCATGTACTGTTTGTTTGAGTACGCCGGCAAGAGCAACTACTGTCTGCAGATCAACCCGGCCTCAGCTATCAACCCGGACCACCTCTCCTACTTCTGCTTCATAGGCCGCTTCATCGCAATGGCAAGTTCACATGCAAACAATCCTTAAACACCAACACCTACGCAAACCCAAGGAATGAAACAAGCGGACAGTTTTACACCAAATATGTTGGCTAAAATAACCAAACATGGATTAATAAAACATGTCAAAACAAAAACGTTGTCAGGGTTTGTTTAGTTACAAACACAAATCACAATCTCTCATATTTTCACATTTTAAAAGTTTAAACACGTTGCACAACTGCTCTCTAGTATGGCATGCTGTATTCACTAAACGTTTTCAGTTATCTTGCCTTCATCAGGTTGGTGTCTGAAGAATGCATATACTATATTTTCCAATATAGTATATGTAAACATTTTTTACCTGTACAGTACAGGTAAAAAATGTTTTACCTGTACTGTAAAACATTTTCAGTATTATTTCAGTTTATTTCTTGCTGCAGGCACTTTTCCACGGCAAGTTCATCGACACAGGCTTCTCTCTGCCGTTCTACAAACGCATGCTAAACAAGAAGCTCATACTGAAAGACCTGGAGTCCATCGACCCGGAGTTCTACAACTCACTTATATGGATCAGGTAAGTTGCGTCTTCAGCCTACATGGCCTTCAGAATGTACAGTGCATCTGGAAAGTATTCACAGCGCTTCACTCTTTCCACATTTTGTTATGTTACAGCCTGATTCCAAAATGGAATCAATTCATTTTTGTCCTGAATCTCACTCACACACACACACACACACA
>JAVQJD010103787.1:0-15217 GCA_036023655.1 Nannoperca australis | reverse complement strand
ATGGCAGAATCAGAAGAGCATTAGATCAAGGAACCAATGATCTTAGTACATTATCAAATACAATACATTCAAACTAGCAATACCATCAGACTAGCAATATCATTTCACTATGATATTGTGGAATATGCTATACTTATATAAACAATATCTACACATATCTTAATTGAAACACAAATAAAACCCCATTGAATCCCATTAAACCTGGCATCAGATGAAAACCTCTTGTACAGTGACTGTGTTCCTGCATAACAGCAGAGGTTTGTGCCTTTGCTTTTGCTTCAGCTGCAGGAGAAAGGCAAACATCACCGTGTTCATCCATCACCGCTATCATGGTTGCTATTTACATGCTAATTTCACAATGGGAACACAAGCCAGTCACACAATAAGAGCAAATTAGTGAGCAGGAAGCTTGTTGTCTCTGATTGACTGACACAGAGAGCTATACACTGAAAAGAACGTATAGTTCTTCATGTCTCTCTGCTCCACCCCCTCCTATCTTTGTAATTGCTTTAAGCTAAATTTCATTTGGGATAATCAGCAGAAAGATGAGCCTGGCCTGTCTCTACTGTGCTGTACTGAAGCCAGTGCACAGGGCCTTTTTACATTATTACAACCCATGTTTTTTTTTTATCTAACACGTCCAAGACATCATAAACTATTAGCACTTGCAAATCAGAATATATAAGCCATTCCAATCCCAAATTCTGTTGGTTTCTTTTTCTTGGACACTGTTGGTCAAGTCTTGAGAATATTTGAGTTTCACTTCTTTCACAAAGCAGGCCCATTCTGCAAGGGTGAGTCAGTAGTCTTTCTTTGAACATTTGTGAATGCCTCGCTTGATTACACCCGTGCTGGGTGTGTGTGTGTTTGTGTGATATCCAGAGCCTTTCCACCTCCACAGGATCCACAATTAGGCTACTTCTCCAGTGCTTCAGCCGAGGAGGATGCTTTGTGACCTTTCAGGCCCACTCGCTACCCTTTGTCTGATTTCAACGCTGCCACACACAGTATAATACACTTGTGTAATCATGCACACATCCCAGCACACACACAGACACCCTACTCGGTGGAGAGCCCCAGACTGTTTTCCAAAGCAGACACGCAAATGGTTGAGCAGCTGAATGCATGTATGCACTGGGCTTCTTTGAACCTGTGTGGACATTCCTGTATAGATTTGTTGTAGCTGTGCAGTTGTCTCTGGTGGCCGGGAAAGCTCAGTTCATTGTAACACGAGAATGGACGAGATTTTATAAAATACTACAATTGTGAAATGTGCAGGCAAATATTTCATATGCCTCAATTGCATAAAATAGAGGAGGATATAAACATTCATAAATACACATGCAAGTGCATATGTGTACCTGTATATTGTATGTATGTACACATTTACATCCAACAAACACGTGTTTAAAGTGTTGTTTCTCTTCTGAGCAATTACAAACTATGACAAGATAATATATAGTACATGCAATAAAATAATTAGATTTCAGAGTTTGCAACCTCATCTCATTAAGCAGTTAATTGATGTTTTAGCAGAAATGGAACAAGCTGTAAACATCCAATGTTCATCCTCCATTTAGTTCCATTCTGCTCTCCAACTCCTGAGAAAAATATCTGACTCTTTAGCTGCTACATGCTCCACTATTTTCACCAGCTAGTCTCTAACTGTGTCTGTTTGCTGTTTGGTGTTGGGCAGGTAGTACACAGTGAGCTGAAAACAGATCCATTATTGATAGAAATATTGATTAGTGCAGCTTTTAAGTCAATGTATGGAAACGGCTTCTGCACGTAAACTTCAACTGCATGTAAATCATGAAAGATGTGCTGCCAGTGCCTCTTCAAATCATTTTCATCAGAATGTAGGAATCTGAAAAGCTCCTCCCTGACTTGTCTCCTCCTCCTGACCCTTACTCTGCAGGAGCACAAGCACAGCATAGCGTGGCAGATGGCTATCTCTCCTGACCGGTTCCCCTGGCTTTTCTATTTCTGGCAACCTTATGCGTAGGGCCTATTGTGTAGGCTGCCATGATGAAGCACAGCATCCTTCTTAATCCACCTGGTTTTCCACCGTGTTAATCTCCAGCTGTTGCCACTGGGTCTCAAATAAAGATTGGATTCAGATTAATTGTAGCACGGAAAAGCCTGTTTGCCTGTATTTTTTTTATTATCTGTTTTGTTTTTTTAAAGCCATCAGAAAGGGCCAGAACTACTGTTTCTTCATATATATTCTTCATTATTCTTCATATCTTGTATCACACTTGTAATGGCTTGTTTACATTCTGCTGTGACGAAATGTATCCCAATAAGCAATGAGTAATTACATGCTACACAAGTTAGCTGTGCTGTCAAGGAGATGTCTGTCAGCCTAGCCCTCTTACCTTCCTGCACACCGACACTTCCAGCTTTTCCTTCCTGCACACAATCACTGGAGGTGTGAATGCACATGCAATGATGGTGTTCCCTCTGCCACACACACAAAGCAGTGCCTTGTGTGTGTGTGTGTTGGTGTTCAGTAGAATACACAGGAGCCATGCAGCGAGGCCCAGATGATGTGTCTGGCAGCAAGTCGAGAGAGAATTGGCCTTCACTTGTAATGATGCAGCTGCTCTCTCTCTCTCCTCTCGTCTTTGTCTTTGCATGTTTCACGCTCTCCGTCTCTGATCCTTTTTCTGTAACTGTGTTTTTCCAAAAAGAAGTGTAACCCGTTCTTCCTGCTGCTGTCCTAGCAAAATTTTTTAAAAGAGATGTGGCTCTAAAGTAATCCTAAACCCTAAAGTATTAGGTTACAGATAGGTTGTTCACTAGCACCTACTATTTTAGGGTTTTAGATAAAAATATGCTGGGTTGTTTAAAGAAAATCAACATTTCATTGTCAGATAACATGTTATGAATGAGAAATGATTGAGTCCACTGCACTGTCCACCGTTTGCGTGTTTTGTATAGATACCAGTTTAGGTGTGGGAAGTGGCGTATGGTTATGCACATCTGGCCTCTGGAGTTGCTCAAAATGAAAGGGTCGGTTCACCCCCAAAAATGTTTTCTCACTTCCCCACGTCCTGTCTTGAAGATAGGTTTGGTTTTAGTTGCCCAAATGTTGTGACATGTCTCTCTGAATCATTGGGTTGGTTTAGCTATTTCCTTTTTGCAAGCACCACAGTCACATTCACTTGTATTTTATTGAGATGGTGGCAGAAATATCAGAGACAATATCTAAAAACTGAAATGGTTACCACTACAGGGTAGGTGGGAAAATATATAATTTGTGTAACTTGGTTAAACATACCATTTGAAGCCCCAATTATATAATTATAAGAGTAATTTAACATAAACTATTTTGCCTCATGCCTCAAACAGAACATTGCTACTTGTCATCCTAGCTCAGCAAAGCTTTGTTTGCTTTCAAGAACAAAAGTAATATTAGGAGCTCATAGCTGCTACTGTGATGTTTCATAAATGTCACCCCTTCCACTGCCTGCTATTGTCATAATCTGCTTTCACTGGAAGAACAGCACCCTCTGCATGTGTTGTGCTGTAAAGCCTTCAGCAGATTTCCTGACAAACCTGACCTGGTTGCCCCAGGCTGCCAATCTTGGCATGGTCTCATGTGTGGTCTCAAAGTGGCAGTACATACTCAAAATGTTAAAATGCAATTGTTCCAGTCAGTTAATTATAATGCTTCTCTTTTCCTCTCATTCTCCTATCTCTTTAATGAGATGAAGGAATTAACTTGTGTTTTTCAGTAGGTGAGCATAAGCAGAAAATGTGCTAGCAAATTATTAAACAGTAGTGCCTTACTGTTGTGAATACATAGCTATGTTAACCAGTTGCACTTGGATTTGTTTGAAAGATTTTAGGCCTTAGTTTTGTGAAACGACAGGATGTGATTTCAGCCTGTGAGGTTAGCTGATTCTCTCTGACAGGACGTCAGTAGTCTGCAGATCAAAGGCGCCTGAAGGCACCTGAAGGCAGCAGGTTGCCACCATTCACTGCTGCTGAGGGAAGCACTTCTTCTAATCTTAGAAAGCAGAGAGTGATGTATATGAACTGTGGTCAGGTACCACCTGTTCTGGAAAATGTCATGCTTGCCGTTTTCTTCCTTCTCTACTGTAAAAATATTCCTGCTTCAATAATGAGTTCATAGTGACCTTATAGTGACTCTTGTGGTACCAAACTACACTACACATGGTTTCTAAATTCATCCATCTTTATCCATGTCTGTGTCTTTAAAGTCTCTTGGTTAGATATGTCCTGTATGAATTATTGATGAGCTTCTGTGCTGGACTTTTTTTGTGCTCCATTACTGCTGTCCCACTGGGCCAGGAGCTCGGCGCATTACCTGTGACGTGAGCTCCATTTTGCCCTGGCTATCACAGAGTTACTTCAGTTATTTTACTAACCCTAGCCAGACTTAGGGAAGCAGCTCACTCCTGGTGTACAATGGCATCAGACTTGGAGGTTCTGACTCTCATCCTAGCTGTAGTAGAGCCAGTGAACTTGGTTCACATGGTAACGGTGATGTTGTCATATCACTCTCCTACTTCCCAACATGCAACGTTCTGACAGATTTTTTGCATTTTTTGGACGGTTGGTTATTTTATAGAATCATCTGTGTGGGAGTTTGGGGAGGGAAAGGTTATGAGAGCATCACTTAACACACATATACTCTTTCTATCTTTATGGCATTCTGTCTCATCACTGAAGCCTTTTAACACATGAAAGGTTAGATTTATAGGTGCTCTTGCTCCCTTTCATATTCTAATTTTCCCTCTTTTTTCTCTCTTTCCTGCTCTACTCTTTTTTTCACCCTTGACTCTCTGTTCACGCTCCACTTTTTTGTTTTACTGTGACTTTAGTCCAATGTCTTTTTATCCCCAAATTGTTGGTTTACTGCAGTGGCTGTAGAGAGTTTACCTCGTGCTCAGGTGCATCCATAACCTATTAGACACATGCACACACAATACATCATCTCACTGTCTGAGGGAGGCTGTGGCTGAGTAGCTCTAATGAGTCAACAGGCTGACCTGTCTAAGCCAGCCTCGACCTTTCAGACCTTTGTACGTGAGGAGCGAAAGGTCATTGTTGATCTGAAGAGGAGCTTTTTTAATCTCTATGAAGGTGACACTGACTCGTCAGTACAGCCGTGATTTGGAATGGCATTGCATAAAAAGGCTTGAGTTAAGTCATCTCTGGCTTTAATGTTATATAGCTTAAATAAGTTTGATTACGAAGCTGAAGAGACATGTGTATTTTGGCCCAGTCGTGAAGAGAATTGCTGTGGGAGAGTGAAATCTGCCTTCAGCATTTTAGTAGCAAGCCAAGCTATTGTTCTGTAAAGACTCTGAGCTTAGTATGTGCCAAATAGTCAGTCAAGAGCATTTAGAATTTACCCAGAAGGGCCATACCCAGGACAATGCATCTTTCCAGTATCAGTTTGTGTGCGTTGCTGCCCAAAAGGAGGGGATGGGGGTGCACTGTTGTTGCTTGGCTCTGTGTGTCTGCAGGGTTTGGGTGGTGGGTGGGGGCTGACATGGCGCTCCTCAGAACTGGGTCAGAGGGATTATTTTCCTGGCCTAGATGATTGAAGCTAATGGCAGATTAGCATGGGAAGTTTCACTTCCAAAACAGCCCCTCAGCCAGAACTGGAAGTGAAGCAGCATGCTGCTTTTCACACTCTGGGGGCTTGAGGAATATGTGTGTCCAGTGATGCCCCTAAACTGGAGAGTGTTCTTGATCTAGCCAACTGTTGTGAAGGGGTTTTTCTTCAACAGGGAATGAATTCGTCTGTCATCCACCACAGTTGTTTTCCGTGCTCTTCGGGGTCTTTTGGTGTTGCTGAGCTCACCGGTGTGTTCTTTCTTTTTAAGAATGTTCCAAACTGTTGATTTAGCCCTGTATTTGCTTGTATTTGCTTTCTCTCTGATGGGTTTGTTTTGATCTTTCAGCCTAATGGCTTGCTTCACTGATAGTGACAGCTCGTTGGATCTCATATTGAGAGTTGACAGCAACAGATTCCAAATGCAAATGTCACACCTGGAATAAACTCCAGACCTTTTACCTGCTTAATTGATGATGAAATAACGAGGGAATGGCCAACACTTGTCCATGAAATAGCTCTTGAGTGGATTGTCCCATTAGTTTTGGTCCCTTAAAAAGTGGGAGGAACATATAGAAACTGTTGTAATTCCTACACTGTTCACCTGATTTGGAAAAAGATGAGAATTGTGTCGATGTCCCAATACTTATGGACCTGACTGTATCAGTGGCACGTTCAGACTTTCTTTTACTGGGGTGGCCAAAGTCTAGTGGGCCTCGGACCCTCAGGGGGGCAAATTTCTACCAGGAAAACTTGTTTTATATTTTTAGTTCGTGCAAATTAGGGGTAAGATCAATCATCTTTGGAGGGGCCCGACCAAAACCAATGGATTAAACCAGCTAACTGTATGTAAAGTAGTTAAGTAGCTCCACCTCCAGCTACAACAGTAGCATGCTGCTTACACACTCATGTTTCAGTATTAATCAAATTATGTCATGTACAATATTATATCAATCAGAAGAAGAAACCACTACTTCAAGCTGATATAATACTGTACTGTTACTTCAGTAGGATTTTACTTCACTGTTTACAAACAGCCTAATGTTACATTCCTGTATTTAAAGTTTATTTATAAAAATTAATAGACCTGCCAATCACAACACAACACAGTAGCACCATACAAATGCAAAGCATCACTGACAATAACCCGTCTTGATGACAGACCTGCACCATATTATCATGAACATTGAACAAGATTGTGTGGGTGTGAGGAAGTGTCTCCTCCCTCACTGTAACTATGACCATTTTTGTGTGTGTATAAACAGTAAACAACATTGAATGTAAGAATATGTTGGACACTGTTGAAATGGAAATAAGAACACGAATACCACTGTGTACGGGTTTACATGTTCAAGTTTATTGTTATAGAGCTAAAATACCACAGTTAATAGATTCTGGCGGGAAAGCCAGCGTCTGGAGTCGACAGAGAAGTTGTCAGGCTAAAAAAGGAAAGAGGAAGCTTGACTCACCTGAAGTCTTTTTAAAAATAATGCAAGAATATAATTGGCTAGCCTTAACAAGGGGGAGGGCCTTTCTGGGGATATAAAAAGGAGAAGGCAGGCGCAGGTCAGTGTTGCAGAGTAGGTTGGATTGAAGATAGTTAAGAGAGTTAAATTGAGATAGTTGAGAGAGTGGAAGATGAAGGATTGTTTAGTTATAGAGTACTTAGAGTAGAGTATAGCCGGAAAGCTGGGAGGAGGGTTTTTTGTTTTGTTTCATTAACAATGAATGAATGAGGTCTTTATGACTATTTTGGGTTTTTTTGTTCATTTTGTTTCGTTATTCTGTTTTGGAAACCATTTTGTCTACTAGACTGACAATAAACGTCTACAGTGTTGTTCATCATACAACTCCCTGGTGCTAATTGGTCTACACCACACCTCCCTACATCTCCACGACCGTCCTACAACAGTGGGAGTGTCTGATACAAAACCTCAAAGCAGGGTTGATCAGCTGATGTACAGTAATCAAAGAGCCGATCAATCAGTCTCTCTTCAATATTCACAGTTGCTCAGTAAACAGTGGAATATTAAGGCAAACAGCTAATGATACAGTGCTACAGGTTAAACTGATCATTTAATTAAAAAGTTTAATCTGTTTAAACTTTTTGCTGTAAGCCACTGTTTTTTTTTGTTGCACCCCCGGCGGCCCGATCCTCCCCAAACTGAACGCAGCACCCCGGTTCAAAAGAATTCCGCCTAACGTCATAGAGCTAAAACATTTTATAATCACAGTTGCAGATTTATCAAAAATTCTACTCACATCTTTAATGTGACAAGTCGCACCCAGAATCTCCATAGACAACGACTTCTAACTGTGTTAGACTGCTAAACCCTTTTCAACGAAGATTAAAGAAACTCTTTATCTGCATTTCAAATCAAAATCCATGTCTGAGTATTTTGTAGTCTAGAAAGAAAGTTTGGTTTCTTGCCAAACTGTTCAAACTAGGTCCCGCCTCTGACTGGAAAGTAAGCCAATCATAGTTTAGTGGGGTGGCCAATCAGATTCAAAGGGTGGCCTCATCAGTAACCTGTATGATAGTTTTGGAGGGAGAATTTCTTTAGTTGAGAAAAATATGTCTGAAATGCAAAAGCTGTACCAGTGGAATTTAGATTGAAATGACTGGGTGCGACTTGTGAAGAGTGAAGTAAAACCCTAATGAAAGTTTGTTATAAAGTCAAACTTCACATTAGTTACGACTCAGAGTGAAATAAAATTGCTAACAGTAGCATTTTACCACCAATAAATCCATTCCACGTTCATTTTGCTATGGTGGCATGTATCTACATTTTAGCAATTGCTGTACTTAAGTACAATGTTGAAGTATTAAGTATCCTATTACCATGTGCTACTTTATACCTCTCAACTACATTTGTATGACAGCTTTAGTGTAATTTAATTATTATTTAATGTAAAATGAACTTGTTATAATTTTATGCTAAGTAATTGCTTTGCGCAAAAAGTACGTGACTACAATGGGTTGGTGAAGGGTGGAGTAGAAGACAACACTGTAGTCTAGTGCTTGCTCATGGTGGATATTGGTGGGTCTGTAAATAATAAAATAAAGAGTAATGTTACATTCTAGACCTGCTCTACAGGGCTCTGAGATAACTTCTCTTATGAT
Source organism: Nannoperca australis (assembly GCA_036023655.1). NCBI lineage: Eukaryota > Metazoa > Chordata > Actinopteri > Centrarchiformes > Percichthyidae > Nannoperca > Nannoperca australis. The sequence continues at coordinate 6,500 of JAVQJD010103787.1, read as the reverse complement.
TTGGCACTGTATGAATAAAATTGAATTAAATTGGTTTGTTTGCTGGCTGCTAGCTTTAGCGTTGGACAGTAGCCAGGCTGGTTTAAAGCGAGAAATAACGGTTACCAGAATCCCAATTTGAAACCCCAATTTCTATCACAGAAACAAAGTAAAACTCCCAGTAGTCCCTGCTGCTCTTTCTATCGAGTGAATGCCAGCCAGAGATTCACTCTTGTTTTTCCTCTTCACAGTTACGCCAGTTGTTCCACCGTCTGTCATATCCACTAGCTGGGGATAGCTACCAAAAAATCAAAGCCATATTCCTGTTTTGTTTTGGTTGCACAGTGCAATGGTTGACCCACTCCCTTTGTGTCATAATCGAGCCTTCTTTTTCCCCGGCAGATTGGCAACAGAATTGCACAGTGAAAGCGAGGCTTGTAGGAAACCAGTCTAAACTCCAATGCTGTCAATATTTTAAAGCCATTACACTGTGCAATCAACATTTACTTCATAATGTTAAGTTAAAGCAATAAAAGGTTTCTATTGGAAAATATTGTTCATAACCTCTACATCTTAGGTTGTTACTTTCATTTTAGATACATTTTTCCTTTTCCTTGTTTTGTGAATGACATTGGGTTGTAAATATGACTGAATGTGTATTTTCCTCTTAATTTTCTGCTCACGAGTCTATATTCTTGGAGTCAATTCTGTTTTTCATTTTATGTTAACCAATGCATTGTGATTGGCCATGTAGTGAAATTGTGTTTATTTACAGCAACTCAAAATGGGGACTAAACTGTGGGCTGCAAAGTTGGGTGAATGGAGCTAGTGTTTATAGTGCTGTGTGGTACAACGTAAGAAAGTGTATGTGTGGATGTGAAAGGAAGGACTTTTTCCAACATTATAATTCAACTACTAACTTTTATATTTTAACTTTTAACTTTTATATTGTGTTACATTGTCTAATTTTACAGCATAATTTACAACAGCATATTGTCAACAAACAGATGATACTTGAGAACACACAAAAGGTTAGGTTGGGTTAAAGCACCAAAACTACTTGGTTAGATTTAAGAAAAGTTGGTTTGTGTTAAAATAATTATGTTCATTATGTAGGTTAAGTTATGTGCGTAAGTTAAAAAAGGTCAATGTTGGCTTTTGGTTTCACATGGGGCACAAAAAGAGGTCTCCTGGATGAGTCAAGCTGGACTTTGTGCAGGCAGCTTATTACGACCCATATTTATTTATAAAGATCAACAGACACCCAAAAAGTTGAATTTTGTAGGGGGAAGGGCTCTATTAGAGCCACGTTTTCAGTTATCTGTCTCTGAGATTTCTGCCACAACCCCAATCTACCAAAACAATGTTACCTATGAAAGCTATCACAATACTGATTTGAGCCAGACCACAGTATAATGCTTATGTAGTAAGGCTACATGAATCAAAGTCCATCCCTCATCGCTGACTTGCTGACTGAAACATCCATGCAAACAGAAGAATGCGAGACCAGCAGCACACACAGATCCTGCTGATGCACACCATGGGGTTAAGGAAAGGGGTTGTGTGGGGATGGTGAAGGACAAAAAGGCAAAGGATTTGACCCCTGCCTACTGTCACCATCCAGAGTCATCCCTCATGTGCAACCCCCTAACGGTGGCTTGTCCATCCTCTCCACACACATAGGAACTGTGCCACTTTAGGTCTCTGGTCTCCAGCCAGACTCATTGTATGACATAGTCTGATGGTGTGTGTGTGTGTGTGTGTGTGTCGGGCTGGGGGATGTGGAGCCCAGGGTGGCGTATACCCTTGAGCAAGGTGGTCTTACACGTTGGCTCTCTTCTTGGCTTGGCTAATCATCAGTTTTGCCATTAGCATCATACTTGACTGTTAAAGAAGTGCCTTTGTTATAAATAGTACACAGGCTTAATTACAGTGTAAGAGATTACAGTTTCAGCTAAATGCCAACAAAATCTGTGCTGTATTGTTTTTCACCTTTCAGACAGTCAAACACTTAATTTACAACTAAATTTTATAATGAGCGATATCTCGTGGTCATGTGACATGGGTGCTGACTCCGTGTGTGCCCTAACTTTGTACATCCACAGAATCCTCTATAGAGCACAGATGTTAAACTCAATCACAATGTCCATCTTAAAAAATGAAAAATGATTTGTGGGCCAGATAAGCAGGGCACAGTCAGAAATTTCCTACTGAGGTGTCCAGGTTAATAAAGTGATTCTAATCGAGTGGCAAAAAGTAACAACTTCAAATGTACAGAACAATGAGCTACCCCTGTGGATAATATGATAATATATTGAGGAGGTTGTTCTACCTGAAAGTGATTTGTCTAATGTTATATGATTATGTGGTGGTCTTTGTGCAGTTTGTAGGCTTAAAACTTGTGTCAGGCCCCTCACCCTACCACAATGCAATACAAAGTTGTTTGGCAAGGCGCTGTGCAATGGCCAACCAAATATGTGCAATCCCAGAATATTACTTTTTACCAGGTGATCATTGCTATGAAAGATACAATGATTGCTGTAGTGATACATTATCAATTACTGTTTTGGTGTCTGATAAGCCATCAAACCCATGAATCTGTTACTCAAAGTGGACTTCCTGTATTGTTTTGTATTGCGTCACTGGTACCTGAAGCATCATGCCCCCACCAGTGTAACATTGGAAGTCCTCAGACCACTTGCACACAGGGAAACCAAAGCTTTCATTTCTTTTAACCAGGAACACGATATCTCCCCAACATGTTTGTTTTGGAATGTGCTGACAACAGTTTTGTCCTTTAGATATATCCACTTTTGCCAATAGGGGCCCTAAATTAGAGATCTCATCAGGATCATTGTGGAAGACAATGACAAACCCTCCATGAAATGTGTAAATGAACCTGTAAGAAAGCTGTTACACAATAAAAAGGAGCACAGAGGGTTTAAAGTGGGCTGGTAGAGGCAGATCCATGCACAATTCGCCGCCCTAGAATTATATGGTTCTATCTGACATTTTTGGCAAAATTGAGTTATTCACATATTCTAATTCTGTGACAACTTATTAACATTATATAAGGTGTTTTTTTAAGTTGTGTGTATTTTTCGACTTTTTATTTATAAAACAAAAAGGTTCTATCTATAGACTTTAACTCAAACACAAAAACTTTGAAGCTCAATATCTCAGAACTACTCAGAATACAGATAGAACCTTATAATTCTATGTGAACCTCTTGCATGCACAGACAACACATACACATCTTCACTATTTAATAGATGAACTTACTTGCAGATGCTTTCCCTGTTTTTAGAATGAATCCCAATCAGGGGTTCCCATCGCTGCGGCTACATTCATCGAGGAACAAATTACAGTTGGGGATTAGGATTGGGGAGGGGGGACAACCCAGTGTTTTATCAGTGGGACTGTGTTCAGTCTGCCGAGCCGCTTATATTTCAGGTAAACATAATCCAGATTCGGCTCTAGCGGGGGTAGATTCAATTAAGATACAGAGACAACTTTGTTAATGCGGCTGTATCTTAATACCCTGGCCACAGCTTGTAATGAATCTGGGCTCAGGGGTGGGAGCTGGGAGTCAGGGACAAGGGAAGAGGGCTGAGTGTGACAGTATCCTGTGGTGGTGGCTGCTGGAGTTACCGTCATCAGGCCAAGCCTGGTACTGTATTTCGGGAAACTTAGAAACACTTAGAAATCAGTTTACAAAAAATCCACTTCTGATAACACTTTTTAACATGGTTAGCCTGATTGATCATTCATTCTCTGTCAGTAAAGTTCCAGACAATTTGTAATTTGTTATTTGGTACATTGATTTAAATGTAGAACAGACAGACATATAGATAGTTATATCTATATGCATATATATTATGCTAACCAAGTCTTGTCTCCAGCTCCATATTTAGCAAACAGACATGACATTCTCTCCTCATCTTCTCATCGATCTCTCAGAAAGAATGTGAATAAGTGAAATGTGAACCAATAACATTGGTTCATGTTATAGACAACATATCAGTAGAAGCGGTGATGTGACAATTACATATTTGGAGGGGGCTTTTAAGCTTTCCAAGACTTGCAAGACTTAACTCAAATTATGTCAAACTGGAGTTAAATTTCAGTCCAGCTTGTACTAAATTAAACTTTTATAGACAAAAAAAAAATTTCCAAAGTCCAGTAATCCCAAAAGGATCCATGTAAAAAGAAAAAACACATGAGTGAAAGTAAAGAAGTATTCATTATGGCAGATTATTGGAGGTCCAATTAGATGTATTCACATGCAGATGATAAACTAGAAAGACATATGTTGTTTTCTCATCCCCTGTCCTATTCTTAACTGAAGAGAAATACATCAGCTGGCATGTCCAATTCAAACATACTTTACCCAATTTCATAGGCAGCAGTGGCATTAGGATATGAATTGACAAGGCTATTTATGTTAAGTCTCCTATCTCTGTTATTATGAGTAACAACAAAGCCAATCAACTGTGGATGTCAGAACTGGAGCCCAAAGCAAGTCTTTGTACTAAAAGACAGACTAAAACTTCTTAGTTTCCCACCCATGCAGAAACAACAATTTGACACCATCTGATTTGGGATTGGTGAAGACGTTTCCTGAATAGCATCTACAAAAACTGCACAACTGCAAAGCTTTTTTGGTTTTTCAGTCTGGGTCACTAGCTCAACAATCCTTCTTCAGTATCAGCTGAGAGACAGCCACACTGAGACCCATGTGGTGAGCAGACTGCCTAACCAGAGCATATCACATCCCTCTGGATGTTAATATTTATTGACGGCACTAGGATGGTGTTAGAACATTAAAAAGGGGATCGGGAAAGAAGGGCTCTGCGGACTTAAGCCCTGGGAGGCCACAGCGACTCAAAGTCTTATTCAGATGATGTGCCGTGAGATGCTTGTCCTTGAAAAAAGGGAATTAGTGTCTGTGGAAGTCAAAGGGAAAATGGAGAGAGAAAAATAGCAAGGGGTGGCTGAGAAGACAGGAAGAGAATGTGTTTGACAGAAAATTGTGTGTGTGTGGATTTGTGAATGTGTTTGCATGCATATTTGTGCGCATGTCCGTGTGAGATAGAGCAAAACATAGAGAGGAGGGAAATAAAGGCTAAGTAGGACTTCTTCACGCAGGGAGAGATGATGCAAAGAACACAGTCTGGTACAAAAGTGTTACCACAGGACCGAGCAGACAATCCCCTCTCCAGGAAAAACAGATCAAAGCGGATTTAAGTAGTCAAGACTTCCATGCGGTTCCAACCAGCGGTCTCGACCCTGCAGCCATGCTTTTCCTCTCTGTGCTGAGATCAGTTAGGAGGGTGAAGGAGCTCTGGAATTGAGTCACAGCTAAATTTGATGGAGATGCCCCGCTGTTCCCAAGGAACAGCAATACTCTCCAGCGTTGTGAAGCCTGTTGTAGGTTGCTTGCCATGACTCTGAGAATTTTAATCATGTTTCTGTGTGTGTTTGTTTAGTGGTTTGGCAAAAGAATCAACACTAGTTATCAACATTAGTTATTCTTATTTGATTTGTTTGAGAAAAGATATTATGCTGTGGTTTTGAACACTACTTTTCCGTCACTCATGCCCCATCACCCATACATACACTATAAAACCATTGTAAGAGCCATGTAGAGTTCCCATAAATGAGAAACAGCTTCTCTTAAAATCCTCTTTCATTTAAATGTACATACTCATCTAATATTTATATAACATTTCAGGAGTTACTTACTGAAGTGCTCTAATTTACATTTTCTGCAAAGCATGACGCCTGGCACCATGGAACCTTTTGCTTTTCATTTCAACGCTCATGTTAACAGTTGGAGCCCAGTTCCAAATTGTTGGCTAATCTCTTCGTACCCTGATGAGGCTCACTCCACATTTACTTGAGACACATGTAATTCAATTCAATTCAAGTCCAATAGCAATAATTACAAAAAAACATATGACTGGCGTAAGACACCAATTGCTGTCATTGGCCTTTATTTCTTACTTAAAAACCGGCTGTTTGGAAACATCATATTTGTCTAACTATCCATTGAAACCTATTTCTGAATTAGTTACATACATTTCTGTTGTCCACAGAAATAGTAGACTAATAATCAGACAGAATTGCCATTTTCTTTTTTTTCATTTAGCATGATATTTTCATTATGGCAGATTTCTGTTCAGGAGAGGGGTTTTTAGAACAGTTAGAGATTAGTTATTTTGTTTTGCTCAACCAATTAATAGTGAGTGAAGTATCTGTCCTGCCAGGATATTTTCTAGTACGCACAGGAGTTGCGGAAGTGATTGCTAATAGTGCATTTGCTGTTTTAACTACAGACCTGTGGCACTGACCTCCCACATCATGAAGGCCCTGGAAAGACTCGTCCTGGAGCAGCTCCGGCCCCTGGTCCAACCATATTCGGACCCTCTACATTATATACCTTCTACACCTCTACACCCTCTACACCCTCTATATTCTACTGTTTATTATTCTTTTTTCAATAACTTTATTGAGCAGTG
>JAVQJD010103778.1:0-11257 GCA_036023655.1 Nannoperca australis | reverse complement strand
ATTTCTTTAAAGTTAAGACTAGTTTAAAGTCATCTTCATTGAAAAGTACAGTGCTTTTCCTTCAAAAATAAGGACATTTCAATGTGACCCCAAACTTTTGAACGGTAGTGTATATATATGAATATGTATAAATACAAACTTGAAATATTACTGTTACCAGCAGGAGATGTTGTTATACACTACTAAATGTTCTGTAGTTTAGTTCATCGCATGAAGTGAAATACGTTTAATAAAGTCGTTGTGTATGGGATGGAGGTACCATGGCGCCATCCAGTGGCAGCACTATGTGCACTATTATTTTATTATATATTATAATATGTATTATAATATTTGAAAGATGCTACAATCACACATTTAACTTGAACTTTTTGGCAAGAATTTTTTTTTTAAGCAAATTGTTTTGTTTCCTTGTTTTTAGTGATCAAAATGTTATTATTATTAATTGAAGTGAACAGATGTAGACATGCAATCAGCAACACGTCAGTGAATGGAAGTAAAAACAGACAGTATTTAAAAGCACGTAACACACAGCTACACACCCACAACCTGCCATAACAAACTTACATAAGAACACACATTCATACATTTCTGAAGTGAAGCAGCAACTCCAGAAACACTGAACGACGTCTGCAACAGGTAAGAAACACATGATGAAACTCAAACAGGGACCAAAACGTCAGAGAGAAACAGGATCAGAGGGGGAAACAGGAACAGCTGGTCGGACCTAACTGGCTCCAACAAGCGCTAAATAAACCATTTCAAGCACAACAACCAGACTTGATCTAAAACAAGGTTCCCCTGTGACCCCCAGGGCAGCCACAGAGCACCCCACCTGCACAGGTAGCTGCTTTTCTGTCCACGTCACCAGCTACGCCTTTTCTTTTTACTTACTGGAGCAGTGCAAGTGTTTGTGATGGTTCCTACAACAAACAAACAGGATGTGCTTCATCAGTTTGAACGTGTTTGTGTCCCAGGGTGATGCCTCAGTTCGGGCAGCTTCCTGCTCACCTGATGGAGCAGCCCCACCTCTTCTCCATGGACGACCTCTCCAGGGTGAAGAAGGGTCAGCTTGTGGCGCAGGCCCGGGCGGTGCTGCACGCCGCCATCAACCACGTGGAGAACTGCGAGGTCGGTCTGAAGCACTGTGTGAGGGGGCGTAAATACATGCAGCTAATTATTATTATTATTATTATTATTATTGTTGTTGTTGTTGTTGTTGTTTCCCAACCGTACAGTAAATGACAGGATGTTGTACGAGGTCTCAGCTGTTTTAGTACAAAGACAGTAACTTTGATCCACTTGACTTGACCGACTCGTACTTCCTAATATCAGCTTTACATAAAAGGCCACTATGAAATCCTTCAGTGTTCATTTGCTTTAAGACGGAGAGATTGTGACTCTTAATAAATAACAATAATAAATATGTTCAACCTTTACCTTGGATTGTTCCACATGTAGTCTTTGTGTGAGTTTTCAGGGCCTTTAAAGGATTTTTTACTGCCTCATCTACTTGGATTCAATGTTTATGATAATAAAACATGGGGGAAAGAGTGTGAATACTTCAACACGCACGATGTGGTCTTCCTCATCAAAAACAGCTCGAGAACTTTGACTTTTGATACCAATGAGCTCATATTGAAGCTGAAAGATCAACGTTGTGCACATTGTGAAATCAGAACTCTAGTTTTTGACAAGTTTTCTGAATTCTTTGTCTCCCAGTTGTGTCTGGCCCGAGGTTTCATCTGCGAGTTCTGCAGAAGAAAAGACGTCATCTTTCCTTTTCAGAGCGACATCTGTAGGCGCTGCCCAGGTGAGCACGGACAAACGCTGAGGGCTTTTTAAATAAGGCTGTAAATGCCAGCAAATGAAGTCTTATTTCCAGACATTCAGACAGTAATATTACAGTGGGAGTCAAAAAACAAGAGTCAACATTGGACTTAAAGTAATCAGGGGATTCAAAGCAAATGTAAAAGTGCTTCTGTGTCTGCTGGATGCTAACAGCTTCACCAACATCACTGCTTTCTTCTTTTATTACGTTTTAAAATAAAATAACCAACGCAGAAAGGAAATCAACTATGTTGATATTGCTTTTATGTCTCTGTTCACAGTGTGCAAGGCGTGTTTTCACAAACACTGTTTTGTGGAAAAGAAGTGTCCGAAATGTGCACGCATCCAAACACGGAGCAAACGTCTGGATGGATCCTCAAAGTGACGCCTGAACAGCTGCAGCTCAGCACTCATTCATCACCCTTTACCACAGGTTTCACTGTTGCACCTGAAAAAAATAAATAAATATATATATCTATATATATATATAGATATATATATCTATATATATATATATATAGATATATATAAAATAATATCTTCATCACTGTTAAAATGTTTAAATTCTTCTAAAATATTTAATATTTCCTGTGGAAATAAAATTCTTTATCTCAAGCCACAATAAAACCATTTGAAATTGTCTGTCCGTTTCTTTTTGCACGGAAAATCAAACCAGTTCAGTCAACGAACAAATCATAAGCAGCAAAACATTATTATTGTTTTTATTTATTTTTATTTTTGGGGGACATGCTGTTATTAGATAGCGATAGTGGAAACGATGGAGACGGATACAACAAAGGTTCCCGGTTGAACCCGAACAGAGATGTTGCAGTTCACGGTTCATATTTAAACACATATACACAAATACAAGGCCTGCTTTGTTAGATTGGAGCCTAAAACCCACCAAATCATCAGAAAAGAAGCCCTTTTTTAATATAAATATAATAGTTGAAATATAATATGTTACATTAAACGTTAGCTGAACTTCAGGGTAGCTGCTCAAATTGGCCATTGAAGGCAAACTTTCATCTTTTGGGGGAACCGTGGAGTCTCCAGGTGACGACATGGTCCCCATGACTCCAAGCACCACTGGCTCTCCCAGCTGCCCAGCACCACAGAACCCCAGTCGGCCTTCTCTGCCAACACCCAGCCAGACCTCCAGCCGGCCTCCTGCTCGGACATACAGCAGTCCAGATCTATGGCCAGATCACTGGCTTCCTTTCCTGACCTCCAGCCTCCTGGCTGCCCTCCAACATCATCGACCTCCTGCTTTGGATAACTGCTTCCTGGTTCTGACATTTGCCTGCCTTGTGGTTCAGTGAGCTTATGTACCTCTTTTGTTGGTCAGTACACAACTGGACTCTTCCTGTTTGCTTGGGCTGTCTGCATTTTGTTCACCTTTACAGATATAGAACCATCTACTGGATAACTATATTATATTATATATATACTATATATACTATAAAACTATCTTTTGATGTAGGGACAATGAGGAAATGAGGAAAGGAATAATGGAGTTGTAAATGGGGCAAAGTATCCTAACAATCACCAGAGATAAGATACTAGTGAATAAAACCTCATGGTAGTGAAAAGAAAACCTGGATTTAAAATATAGTTTTCAGAAAGTTAAATGAGACAAAGTTAATGTAGATGCTGTGTAAAAACTCCTGTCTCAATAGATCAGTGTTTGTTGTTAGTTCATTTACTCTGCATTAACTCTCATGTATGTCCCCCATGTATTGTTGCCATTAGCAGACCCATAATACACACAAGCAGGTAGTTATTCCCCGTGAGATGATCCGCCTCTCTGTGAACATAGTTATGCAGGCCCATTAGATGCTTTAATGGAGGTGTGCTGAACCCCGGTAGACAGGACGCTTGTTCACACCTACATGGATTAGTGTCGGGTGATGCCATATCTCAACCTCTGAGGTGCCACTGCAATCAGAGGTGAGAAGAAAAACAAGCTTCAGGACAAACACATCAACATGTGATGCAATCACTGGAGAATGGAGAACTGAGAGTTTGTCTGTCATGACCTTTAGTGTTTGTTCAGAGTCTAATATTTAAAATCAAAACTTTTATAATAACAATGGATCAACAGTGGGTCACTGAGGTCACCAATCCAGAGAATTATCCCCCGACTCTGCAGATCCTCTCAACTCTACGCGGCATCTTTTAACTCAACTGTCCTGTTGTGATTCACTCCCACTGCTCTCCTCAGCATCATTTTGGGACACAACAGGCAGCAGTTTTCAGCAAAAATGCTCTAATAACTCATCGTACCCAACAGTTTGGTGCTGCCCAGCATTTAGCAGCTAAAGAGCCAGATATTTCCCTCAGTTCCTTCCCTTCAATGTAGTTCCAGTCTCTCTCCATGACTCCATGGGTCATAGAGGTGCTTGTGAAGGCATACCTGATCCGCCGGTCCAGCTTTTAAGTGCATGTCCAAGCACAGCGACAACTTGTGGAACCTTTTATCTTGATGCAAGATATGATATTACGTAGGAGCATAAATCCTGCTTTACTATCTCCACTGCTGGCTTAACACAAGGAACAACAAAACAGGTAACTCTAACATTGATCTGTGGGAGCTGCAGACAGACATGTGCCTCACATTAAGATGAGAGAGGTTTACGGGCACAGCAGTAAACAGACAGGGCTACAATACTGAAGGCCTCTTGTGAGCAGGAACAGGAGGAACTCAGCGGTAAACAAGCCAAGAGTCTCTACACCGATCAACTGAGGGCACTTATACACCAATGGGCTATTGGGCTAATGGCTGATAGAAGACAGCTGCGACGGCCCAGCTCTTTCAAGGTGTGGTCGCACCAGATATCACCCTCCATTTATACTCTTTTCCATTGTTTTCCCCATTTATCCTTCTGTGCCAAACAACTTCCGCCTCCATTTCACCTGTCCACAAGATGGGGCTAAAACTGGGGCACCAGCTCCTCTCGTCCTGGAACGGCATCTCCCTCTTTCATAATAACTACAACATCAAGCCGGAAAACATCCAGCAGTTCACAGATGCAGCCCCTTCTGTCAGCTTTTGCATCCTGGATCCCTCACTCTGTCCACAACATCTGCAAAACATGCCCAATTATCATAGCAGTCATTCTTTCGGGCTTTGTGTCGCATGTTAATCAAAGTTTAATGTAGGCCGTACCACGTCATATGCTGAAACGCTTGCCCCACACTTCAGACCTTTTTACCCATTGTATCTGAACTCTCCTGCGACATATCTTTGTCCATAGACAAAGTCTTAGAATCCATGCTGCTACTGGTATTCTTTGGCTTTCTGGGCTGCTCAGAGTTCACACTGCTTCTACCCTCAACTTCCATCCATCTCAACACACAACCATGTCGGGAATTTCCATCCTTTCTTCCAACCGTCATCCACCACCTCAAATGCAGCAAGACCAACCTGTCTGGTCTACCTCAATCCATCTACATCTTTCGACTAGACTTGTACCTAAGTTCATACAAACCCATTTGTAACCACATCAAAACTCAAGACTAGCCAGTCAAGCAGCCCCCCTCCCACGACCCTAACGTGGCCACAGACTTCTGTTTTCACCTACAATCGCAAATTTTTATCCAAATCTGGAATATCCATGGGGTTATGGCCTTGGCATTCCTTGTGCATCTGAGATGATTCTTGGCAGCGAATTCCTGACCACATTATCAAAATCCTGGTCTTCTCAAGCATACCTTTTCTACATTCCCTTGAACCACATCCCTCAACCCTCTCCCCATGTCACGGGGTGGCCTGGTAGCCGGTTCTAAGGAGGACTCAGACGTGTCAAACCAAAACACTCTCTTTATTAAAGGACAAAAGGCAGACTCTAAAACAAAAGGCTGATGTGACAGCAAAACCAAACTCTCTTCCTGCAACTGTCCTATCTAAAACAGGTAAGATGTTACAAAAACTCACTCTCCTTCCTGGAGGAACAAAGACGTATTCCTGGAAACAACAAAAACGAACTGACACAGGCCCAAGATAAAAACACACATTAAATACACCTGGCAATGAGCCACAGGTGAAACACATCAGGGTGTGGCAAACCATCAGGCAACAGAAAAAAACCCAGACCTGGCAGAAAATAACACTATCAAAATTAAACAGGAAATAAACCAAAACTCCTAGACCCCATCCAAAACTAACATGACTTACAAGCCCTTACAGTATCGCTGGGAGGTGCAAAGCAGGGCAGCCTGTGCTCTTTTCCAGGTGAGGTGGCACCTCCTGACCAGCGCGCAAGCCAACGAGACCACCACCTTCTGCTCCAGATCAGGAAACAACAGGGATTGGTAGCCGTATACACACTGGAATAGGGATATCCCTGTGGCGGAAACAGGAAGGGAGTTATGATCATATTCAACCCACAGTAACTGCTTACTCCAGTTGGTCGGGGTTTGAGATGCCAGGCAGCGGAGGCCAGTCTCCAACTCCTGGTTGTAGAGTACTTGTACTTGGCAGATATATAGACACGATGTGAGGAAGTTTCCCTGCTGTTTCTATGCTGGATTCCCTTCTGAGTAGTATCCCGCTGCAGGTGATGGATAACGATGCAGATGTCTTCAGTTCCAATGTTTACTGCCATCACAACCACATTCCTACACAACTGCCTGGTGAATCTGTGGTTCTGTATGAAATTCCTTTTTCACACAGGGGGAAAAGATGCAAAAATGAAAGGTGCCCTGTGGAGATTTCATGTAAGGCAAGGCAAGGCAAGTTTATTTATATAGCACCTTTCATACACGGATGCAATTCAAAGTGCTGTAAAACAAACTAAAGTCATGTTTACAGTGAATTACTCACACTTCTTCTTCTTCGTTTGCTTCCCTGCTTTTGCTGGCACATTGCTGCCATCATAAATAAAGCTGCTTTAATATTTTGTACATACCGTGGCTGAAAACACAGTATGCAAAACTTTCAGTTCGACCCAGCTCAGCCTTGTCCTGTGTTGGTACTGCCTCCCACTGTACAGACCCGTACTTCCTGGTGACATTTTGGTGTTCGACTGTTGTACAGTGACACATTTCCTATCACACCTCGACCTTTCATGCATCAAAAGGTGGTGTCTCCCACTCTCTAAAACTGGATACATCCTTTCGAGTGATGGCAAGCACTGGCCTTCAGAGTGCTCTGTGATAAGCTAAAAGAAGAGGAGGCCTTTACTTATTGATGTTGAGATTCAGCGGGCAACGTGGACAAACCCTGGCTGCATGAAGTAGGAGAGTTTACAGCTGACAGCCACTGTACCAACACTATGTAACAGATCAAAACAAGGTATAACTGGCATGACACCCTCTGTCACACATTTCCTATTTGCTTCAAACTGCAAAAGTGTAGGCTCTCTTCCAAGCATGTTTCAAAGTAATCATTTTAAAATGTCACTGCAGTCAAACATAGCTTGAAGGTAATTTCTGTTTGTCAATGGTTCAAGCTGGCTGTCTGCATGTACCAACATTTATGCTCTGATTAAATCACTGACAGCAAACATTGTCATAAAAGTGCATTTGGAAGGTTTTACAAAATAATAGCACAAGAATGCTTTAACCCTTGTGCTACCTTGCCGGGTCATATTGACCCAGTGGCCCATTGTCTTGACCCAGTGTCTTCTCCACAGGGTAGCACAAGGGTTAAGTAATAAGTACTAATACCTTTACTATAAATCCCAATTGCAAAGCCTTGTCGTATGATCAAAACACCTAGGAAATTGCGGAAATTGTGACCTCTGTGACCAAAACTTGTTTGTTCCCAACCTCTAATATGACCGACAGGAGCGTTTCCTAAATTAGCGCCAATGACTCCCCAAACAACATAAACAGGCGTACCAGACTGTCTCGTCATGGCAACAATAATAAACACTTGGTTAACGTTGTGAAGCTGTCGCAGTTTGGTTACGTTTAAGCACCAAAACTACTTAGTTATTTTAACCCAAACCATAATCTTTTCCTAATCATAACCATGGTAGTATGTTAAGCTTAGTGACGTGACTTATCGATGGCCAAAGCTCAAAACCTCCTATCTGCAATTATCTAGGAAAAGTGGGAAAAAACCTTCTATGTGCACTTTGCAAGGCAATAATTCCTACTCAGTATTGTTAACACATAATATAGTAATATAGTCCCAGAACAGTATATTATGTAGTGGGCATCCTTAACAAATAGCATTCTGCAAGAAAACAACTGTTTTTTTTTTTGTTTTCTCAAAAAATAAATTTTTCAGATAGGAGGTTTTGCGCTCCGGCCATCGTTATGTAACATTAAATTAACTCTAAAATGAACTCGAATTTCTAAGATGACATTTGTTATGAATTTAAGCATTAATTGATTTTTGGTTGCTTGAGGTAGTTAAATAATAATCATTTTTAATATTTTCTCTAATCATTATGAGTCCAGAATGTCTCACATGATGACAATATATTAATCTGGTTGCAGTAGCCTATATGTATGAATGCATGTATCTATTATTACGTACATGTCATTCTGTTAGTATATTTTTGATGTTTACGATGGAAAAGGTAGATGATGCTGATGACAACAATATGATTCTGCATGATTTGATGTTTACATGTTTAAAACACTGTGCTTTCTGACAAATAAAATTGCGTTTAATTCAAACAGCACATTTCTCACAATAACTACCAATCTCGTTTTTAATCGTGGGATTCGAAATAAAAAATCTCCATGTAAACAACAGGTACAGCCGGTAATGTGTCCAAGTACATGCAGCAAGCTGTTTTCATCGGTTTTATCATGTGATGCAATCTGTCTCCATGGAATGGTAGCTTGTATTTTAGTAATAAATAAATAAAAATAAAAAAGGCGAATTGCTGGGCCAGCAACTGCCTAGTAATGATTTAGGATTTAAGGAAGTAACATATTTTTGGGGATGGATTATAAACATTTATATTTATTTTGAGCGTCCGGCAGACAGATGGTTCATAGCCTCTCCTGTTATCTGGGTTAGTGAGAGGTCTAACTTGGCTGCAGCGTTACTCTCGGACGAATGAATAGTCCGCTTGCGCTCACAGCTGGCGCACCAGCAGAGCAAGTCTTTACGCGCACGGCATCAAGCTCATGCGTGTCACAGAGAAGACGACGAAGCAGTAAACAGCTTTTAACGAATCAGTTAACTAGTGTCTGTGGCTCCCTTGGTTCGGCCAGTTGGTCTCCGTCTCTGTAATCACTCTCAGCAGCAGTTTGTCGATCAGCGGAGTGATTGTCTTTTTCTGTCCCGGACTGGAGCTGTCCACGGTGCTGAAACATGAACACAGGCGCAGGAGCAGCGCAGCAGAGTCGGCGGTACTCAACCGAAGGGATGGTAAGTGCTGGATGTCTTTGTCCACTGCATCATGTATCCCGATGATTCATTCAGGGTTTTTGACTGAAACTCTCGGAGCCTAACTTTCCCAAAGTTTCTTGTTTATGCGGTGTAAAACTCTTGGTGGGAGAATAAAGTTGGCAGCTGCTGGGTTAAGTTGTGAGGAACAAAACTAAACCACGTGGAGAGAGTTGTAAGTCATTTAAACGACAAATACGCTGTGTGATCCATATGGACAGGGTCTAAACATTTGATCGGTTGTTGTGTTCCCTTAGCTCAATGTTATACAAATGATTTAACAGGAAGGCAGGACAAACGGACGGTCTCTCTCTCTCTCTCTTTCTCTGTCTATCTGTCTCTCTCTCGTGCATCCACTTAATTAAATTATGTATGAGACTTTTGATAATACCGACAGATATGACAGGGCAGATATTAACATTTAATATCCAACCTGGATATTATTTTGTCTTTTTTTAAGTGAAACTGATGAAATTGATACAATATGACTTAAGATGTGTTTAAATGTTGAAAAGACCTTTACATAGCATGGTCCAACAAAACAAAAAACAGAGATATGTCAGGAGAGGTTGTAATGCTAGTCACATACCTTAAAACATAATTGTTGTATGGGTGAAAAGGACAAGTGACATGGTTTTTTGAACAGAAAAGTTTGGCCTGTGGGTGGCGCAACACTGTTCACTAAATCTCAAGGATTTAATGGTCATATCAGATGTAAGATGAGATAAGTTGGTAACTGCTACAGAAGGTTGACTCAGCAGTTGTGTCCGCTTGTTGTTAGACTTGAAACAGCGTTCTCCATGCATCTTCCAGCAGTATGCAGCTAAATCAGGAGCTTCTCAGTTTGACAACAGCAAACTTCGAAGAGAAATCAAAGGGATTGGAGCACACAGATTGTTATGTAGCCTTTAATTGTGTTATCAGACTGATGTCTCAAAACTCATCAGAGTTAAAATGGACAAAGACGTAAACCAAAGACAAAGTACAGTCATCCTAGAAGAGTTCAGTTGTCTTTGGATGTCATTTGGTTGAACAGGAGTTATCCAAAAGTACTGGGTAATGGATCCAGGAGTGGGAGTTGCCATAGCCAATGTCCAAGTCCTGCAGCCAATGCACTATAATCACATCAGAAACAAAAGAGCACAGATATATAAGTTACAAAGATAGAAATACAAGGAGTACAAGTACTGAATCCATCAAGTGCTATCAATTAAAGGAAACATGACAAAATCTGTTCTTTATTCAGGCTAAAAGGCTCTTCTGTGTTAAGATTGTGAATCCAACAAGGTACTCCACAGAGCAGTTAGTGTCTGCTAAATGCCTAAATGTAATGTAATGTAATGTGATAATGTCCAGGGTGACACTTTATCTAGAAAATCTGAAATGCAGTGCAACCCAAAACAATTCAGTGATCTGTAGTTCAACACTACAGTAAAAAATGGCAATTTTCTGACACACAGGAAGCCAGTACAAAGATCTGAGAACTCAAGTGATGTTTCACTTTCTTGGTCTAAGTGAGGAGCCCTCTGAATCAGCTGCAGCTGTCTGATTGACTTTTTAGAGAGAACTGTGATTACAAGCATAAAAAATACATTACAGTATGAAGTGGAAAATACTGCATTGTAAGTAGAGGTGATAATAACAATAGGGATAGAGGTAAAGAACAGTGAATCCAGTGTTGATGCTTGATGCATTATAATAATCTTTGTCAGTGTCTAATAAAGTGACCAATAAGTGTATACATTTCTATGTGGTCAAATATGAATGTTTCCAAGAATACGTATATATTTATTCTTGGAAATATTATATATAAATATCATTGGCTTAAAGAGTGATATTCTCCCAGTGGACTATCCAAGTTCTCAAGGCAAGACTCACAACAAAGAAAGAGGTTCTTAAACATTTGTCCCTGTGTACTGCTACTGTGTAACCACAGTTATCAATACACAGCTTTTACTGAATTGTTGCTATTTAGCGGATTTCGGGAGCAGGAACACACCCCCATTACGTCATCCACGTCACTACGCCATTTCCGTACAAATACCCTACGTAATCATTCCTCGTCCATTCTCGACT